>OMNV01029328.1:0-31976 GCA_900303265.1 Brotula barbata
CAGTACAATGATCCCTTGTGTCACGGCCAGCAGAACTCCGCTCTGGTGATGGTGACGGTTTCTCCCTCTCTTTCGGTCTGGCCTCCACTGTATGTCTTGCTTTCTCTGCCTCTCTGACCATCGCTGTCCCCCTTTCCGTGGTGTGAAGGATTAGATAATAGGCAGCTTTAGTGTGGGCAGAGAAAAGAGGTGTCGCAGACCTCTCTCATTGGTTTTCTCTCCTCCCTCCATCTCTCTCTCTCTCTCTCTCTCTCTCTCTCTTTGTACCATCTGCGCCACGGGGAGCTTGGCACCACGCTCTCTGTAAATGCCAAGCTTTGGGTATGTTATCATTATGGTACACGTGTATATGTGCGAGTGTGTAAATGTGTCCCCGGGTGCTCGTCCATCACTCACACACACACACACACACACACACACACACACACACGTGGTTTGTGCACGTGTGTGTGTCATTTCTTTAAAGCCACCCGTACGACTCGGTGTGTTCGCCCGATTCTCCCATGCATGTCACGGTTGTTGTCACTCATCCTTAAATAGATGATGCCTCTGACAGCTTCCAAACACTTATTGCTAATCAGTGACAGCGTGCTGATGCTGACACGGGTGTTCAATCCGCCTCCAGTGTTCTCTTACAATTTGGCACTTTTAAAAAAAAAAAAAAAATGTCTTGCGGGAACCGAATCCAAGTGGAAATTTGGAAAGCGGGCAGACGTCATTGAAAAATAAAGATCTTATAAAGTCCTCGTGTATGTTGTTCTGTTAGGTATTTATCTGCATAATAAAAGCAAATCGTCTCCAGATGTTGGTGGCATAGTACACCAGAGAGCACATACCTCCACCAAGGCCCACCGGTCATCTTTTTGCCAAGTGATTGTGCAGCTGTTACATCCAGATTGAAGAGATAAGCGATATGCCAAAACAAAAACAAAAAGTTGTTGGAGGAGTTTGTTGCATCCTGTGTGTAGCAATGCCTTAAAGTGTGTGATATGAACCTCGGCACCACCACATTAAAACCATTTTCTATAGCTTTTCGCTGTCAGTGCTGAGAGGAGCTAAGAGCGGATCGTCCCACTGTCTCAGGATTTGGTGCAGTGAGCGCTGGCCAAAACCCCGCAGCTGAATTTCTTTTTGGCTGACATGTAGTGTGCAGCGTGTACGCAGACTAAACCAGAGCGTTTCGCGTGTGTGTGTGTGGAACAGGAAAAGCTGCGGTCGCTGTCACGGTTTCCTCGTGGATCCTTAAAAATGCAGATACCTCAAGTCAGCGACGGCAAAAATCCATTTCGGTTAAAAAGGTGGAAAAAAAAAAAAAAATCGTCCTCTTACTTTGTGACTTTTATCAGTGTGTGCTGTTTTTTCGTGCGTATCTTCGAATGCTGCGTCGTCGCGTTTTCGTGCAGTTTTCCCATCTCAAGAGCCTCACGACGACGCTGACGTATTCACTCTCGCTCTTTCGTAAACGCTGTTCAACGGCGTGTTTTTATGAATCTCCCCATGTTCTGCCCCGGGGCGTTTCCGTGTTCGATTGTAACGTTTGGTAAAGCGTCAAACAGAGCGTCTCCTTCCAGTCACTGTCCTCTGGGTGTCCCCGTGAATGCTTTTTAAACGGATTAAGCGTCATATCTTTGGCCTTATTAGCGTGTGTTGCTGGTTGGTTGCTGCATGACAAGTGTACCAATCTGTTTTAATGGTTCTCTGTCTCAGGGTGAGACACTAAATTTCCCACGAGTCTCTCATTAAAAAAAAATCTGCCACTTAACTTTTGTCGTGTGTGCGTGTCATCTTTTTTCTCTCCCGTTCTTCCGTTTTTCATCAATGATTTCATAGATCGCTGATCCCCACTGATTGCCGTTTAAGAGGATGCATAAGGGGAGAGGTAGGCGCTTGTAACCGTGGATATTTATATGTTAGCAGCTCCCTGGCTGTTAAAAGTATCACCATAACAACAGAGCAGGAAGCAGGAAGTAGGCAGAAAGCCATTGGAATGGAGCGGAGAGATAACTCCTCCATACTCTCTCTCTCCCTCTCTCTCTGTTCTCACATGAGGTTTGTATGGACAAAGATACCAAGATGAGAGCGTTCCCACATGCACACACACACAAACACTGATATTGAAGTCACACACACACACCACGCTCAGCATTCCATGTCCAACTGCAGTTGACCTCCGTGTGGGTCAAGTCTGTGGTGGCTTGTGGGTATTCTTAGAGCAGGAAGATAGCCACACTGGCATAAATACTTCATCCTGCATCCAACGTTGCACACACATCACGAACACACACACACACACACACTCGGGTCTCGGAGATAAGATTCCTGCTCACTGAGGCGGAGTCGTTTTTATGAGCCAAAGAGACGATTCACGTGTTTTGTCTCTGTATCGTCTCTGTTGATGTTTGTCTCTGCTCTAAAACAAACTGATGGATTCTGAAGAACCATCGACGACGGTGGAGCACAAACGGTGGAAATAACCCGACTCATCTGACTTTAAACTCAGACAACCACTTTAAAAAAAAACCCCACAAGAACACGAGCAAATAAAGAATTTGAATGTTTAAGAATATTAGGCAAAGAGCAAATACGGCGACACGGAACGTTGTTTTCTCCAGGCGACGACCGACTGCTGCCGGTAGCTGTGCGAGCGTGTAGGGTCTTGTTCGTGTGTGGGAATGTTTACTGTCTGTGTGTTTGCTCATCGGTAGCGTGTTTATGGCGTCTTCTAATGTGAAAAGATGAGGCTGTGCGTTTTAGCCGGTGGGACCTCCTCACATGTGGACGTGGACTTTTGTTCCCGCCGTGCCCCCGGGTGTCTTTGACATGTTTGCGTCTTGGTCTTGCCCTGACTTGCCATAAGGTGACGAGAGACTTGATGAATCTTAAAGACCTCGTCCTGTTCGCCCGGGTTTCGTATTCAAGACTGGATTTCTTCACTCCTCCTCATTTTGACCTCATTTTGTGACACACCCGGTGAGCAGGACGTATGAGTGAGCGTTCGATCAGGTCTGGCGCAGCGTGTCATCCTGTCAGATCATTGCATGGTTCTGGGAGGGGTCCCTTTAAGAGACACAGATGTGAAATAGCTTGTTTTCACTCAGTGTGCTGCAGCAATGAGTCGATGTGTTATCAGCATGTGGAAACGTTGCAAAACACACACATTTACACGAGATCCCAGGTGAACGTGTTTTGGACCGCAGCATCACGTGGGATTAGACAGAGAGAGACGTGGCGTTAACGCTCACTTTTACCTCTCCAACACAAATTTACACAGTTAACATCCGCCTGGGTCCTTTGAGTCTCAGTCCAGTTAATCCAGTATGCAAACTGAAGAGCGACTTCAAGCCTGAAGACTTTACCTCATAAAACAAATTGCTTTTCCGACTAAAAGTACCGGAGCTTAAATATTTAGACGATACTCCTTCCCAAAATGTCAGCGCTGAAAAAGAACTGGAGCAAAGTTAGAAACACAAAGTGGAAAAAGGGAAAAACAAAACAAAAAAAACCAACACATTCCATTCTTCCTGGCATTTGCTCTTAATCAAACCGCTGTTTGGAGTCTTTCCATGGATTTAATTGCGTTGTTCTCCTTCTCCGGTTACTGTTTATGTGTTGCAAGCACAGCTGTTATCATGCACTCTATGTTGTCATAGGATTTACCTGTTTCCGTCTTCACTTCCTGTCTCCCCCGGACCGTAAAGTTCATGACTCACCACACGTTTCACCAAGTATCCTGATGGATGAGACGTGCCGCAGTAAGGTAACCCGACACAGGATGTAGAGGTGGACGTCTCCACGCCCCGTCTCTATCCTGTCGTAGCGATTTTATGCACGACTTCCTGTACTTTTGCAAGCCTTAAATTTCACATTTTTTTGCAACAGGTTGAACAAGTTTTTAAAACAAATCTCAAGAATTCAAATTAAAGGCAAACTTAGCATGAGTAGGATTAGCCAGCTGGCTATGAATAATGTCTGATATGTAGGTGACTCTGTGTGTGTGTGTGTGCGTGAGTAACGTGATGTAACTCACGGTGATGTGATGTGATGTGTCATACGAATGGCGATGTGTTCACGTTCTGCCTCTCCGGGGGAAACAACGTGATTGCTGTGTCATCTTGTGGTTTGGTTGCTGTCCATCACGGCATTCAGACGCTAATTTAAAAAAAATTTCGGGGAAATCTATGACATTAGGTCTTCGTGGAGACACGGCAGAGCAGAGATGAACCAGATGCGTTCCTTCGTGTGGGAAAGTGAGTGACTTTTGACCTCTTGCCCCCTCATGACGTGCTCTTAAGCAAGGCAGTCTGGTGAAGTCTCTTTTTAGATTAATCGGGCGTTAAACTCTCTCTCTCTCTCTCTCTCCGTCACAGCTGTGCATGGCAGTATGTCCTTAGTTTTCGGTTGTTGTTTTTTTTGTAAGGAGGTTAAGAAAGATAGTGGCACACAGCTGCTTCCCCTTATTTGAAATAAGTGATGTCATTATCTGTACTTTCCCCTCTGCAATTAGAATTTGTCTGCGTAACTTTGGAAATCAACAATTACAGAGTGTCTAACGGTGGATAAACGATAAATACTCTTAAAATGATTTTCGGGGTTGAATTTAATTTGTGCGTCTCGGTCACAAAGAGCCGAATCTGGATTTTGTTGCACTTTCAAAGCTTCTATCTGGCCTTATGAACCTATATGATGAAACATTTTGGTTTTTGTGCTGTGGGAGTGATGCACACTCAGAGGACGGTCATATGTCACATGGACAAAGAGGACATATAACTCACACACACACACACACACACACACACACACACACTGACCTCCATCTGCTGTCATTTTTTCCTCCATGACAACAAACTCACAAATTTCCTTTTTTCACCCCTCTAGGTCCGCCCTGCTCTGGGGCTTGAGTGCTGAGCATGCTGGGTAAAGCCCCGTCCGCTACCAGCAGACTCAACCTGGTGAACGCCGAAGTTTCTACCATCCCAGCAGCCCCGGACGAGCACGACGGTATCAGGATGGCCGACCTCGTGGAGAGCTTGGATACCAGAGAGCTGGACATCGAGGAGGGAGAGGAGGCCGACTGTGATGGAAACTATTTAGGTGTGTGTGCCATGTTATCAGCCTACGTGTGTGTGCATGTGTGTGTGTGCACTGAGATCATGCTGGTGATGCTGACACTCATAGTCCCATGATGCATTATATGTGGCCAATATAGACGACATGACAAATGCTCCTGTAATGATGGACTTCAACACACACACACACTGTAACACACACTGTAACACACACTGCACCGCATGCAGAGGGTTGTTGTTGGAAAACTTTCAAAATCATAGTAATACCTGAGGGCGGAATTTCCTTCCTTTCTGACCAGCGCGTGTGTAAAAATACACACTAACGTCCCCTTTTCTCTGTGTCCTCCAGGGGACTGCCGTATCCCGTTTTCAGCTATCTACGCCACCGTGGGCGTCAAGGACACCAGTGCTAAGGTTTACCTCCCCACGGTCCCCATTACAGCCAGGATCATAGAGGTGGAGCGGTTCACAACAGCCCAGGACCGCTTCAACCTGTCCCACCACAGGAGCGTCAACAAGGTCAGCGTGGTTCAGCCCACACTGTTTCATCCTGGACCGCACATCACACATCCGGAGAAGATTCAGGCAGAAATTCTCAGCGTTGTCTGCTGCCCCATAGTGGTTCACATACTACAGTTTGAGAACCACAAATGATTTTTTTAAATCCCGCCCCAACAAAAAAAAAACCAGATTTGTCTATTGTACCTTTATTTTGAAACAATTTCTCTTCTTTATCCTGTCTCACGCTCACATCCCTTTGCTCACTTTCTCCCTGGTTTGTGTGTGTGTATGTGTGCGTGTGTGTCTGTAGTCACTTCCTGCAGTGTTTAACATTGAGCTGAAGCACGGCGAGTTTATGTGGATGATAAAGAGGAAGGAGAAACATTTCATGGAGCTGCACAGAGAGCTGAGGACGTACAAGACCTTAATGAGGATCCCGCTGCCGTCACGCAGGTTCGCTCCCACGCCAAAACACATTTCCATAAACAAATATTCACATGAGCGCTGGATACACAGTAAGGTGTTGTTTACAGTTAAAACAAGTACAATGAGTAAACACATGGAGTCGTCACACAAACAACTCACGTGGAAAACACACTCGACATCCCGACTCCAGCTCTCGTGTTCTTGTTTGTCTCAGCCACACAGTGAGGAGGAGGACGGTGAGGAAGAGCGAGGTGAGGGAGATGCCCTCCCTGCCCAGAGGGGGCGGGGATGACCTGGTGCGAGATGAACAGGTGTCCAGCAGGAGGGTACGCTGCTCATCATCTCTGTCTCTTCTCGCGGCTCACGTGCATCTTTGCTTCTCCCGGCATCCACTTGTTGCCATGGCACCTAACTCCTTGCCAACACGTGTATCCTCTAAATGTCATTTAGAGTGTGTGTGTGTGTGTGTGTGTGTGTGTGTGTGTGTGTGCAGTGCAGGGATTTCGTATTTAAAGTGTTTGCGTGTCTCTACAGAAACAGTTAGAAGACTATCTGAACAAGCTGCTGAAGATGGCCCTGTACCGCAAATACCACCACACCGTGAGTAAACACGCTGGCACCGCGCCAAACACTGCAAGCTGTGACACCTCAAGCGTGACCTCGTATCATTGTTGATGCAAGTGTGGAAATGTATCCGTATGCTGATTGAGGTGCAGTATAAATCTGTCCTGATTTCTCCTGGACTTCAGTGTAAATGTAGCGGTGTGTCCTCCCTCTGCTGTAACCCGGTGGAGGAGTGTTACCGCACATCCTTAGTCCGTGTTTACCCAAAGCAGCGTGTCTGTTTTCTGTTAACACAGTCAAGGAATTTAAAGATGCTATTACTGCTATTCCAAGTTATTATTACAAGCAAGAAATAGTGTGAAATAAAAGCGCAGTATTTACTTTTTGGTGTACTATGTACTGTGTAGCATCTGTATCCTTAAGGAGCTTTTGCACAGACAAAGAGACAATGTGTGTGTGTGTGTGTGTGTGTGTGTGGTGCGTGGACCCGCTCCATAACACTCTGACACGTTTTAAAGGTCACCGTACTTGTTCTAAGACGAGCCGTGTTTCCCCCAGGTGGACCGTGTGTGTGCGCTCGCCGGTCACGTGACGTGTTTAGGACTGTTCTAATTTGTGCAGTGAGAGCTTTTGTGTTCTTCCTCTCTGTTCTCAGATGGAGTTTATTGACGTCAGCCAGCTGTCTTTCATCCACGATTTAGGGCCCAAAGGACTGTGAGCGTTTTCTCTTTTCTCTCTCTGAATCATTTGTCCTCCCATCTGTGAAAACAAACGGATGGATGTGCACTGAAACATTCACACAATAATCCTTACAGTACGTGGATAACCCAGATATGTTCATGTCTGTTCCAGGGAGGGGATGATCTATAAGCGTTCGGGAGGACATCGCATCCCCGGGATGAACTGCTGTGGTCACGGCCGAGCCTGCTACCATTGGTCCAAACGGTGACTTCATTGGGCTTTTTGGCCTTTATTCTTATTTTTACTCAAAAAGTTACAAACCAGTTTTGATAAATCATGGCGGAAGAATGGCGCATGACACACGGGAAGCACCAGCTGTTGATCCGTGGATTTAAAAAAAGTCTTAACACAGTGAAAATGCGCCAATCCGTGTTTAAAAATCAGGCATATTTATGAATAAGGAGAAGAATTCACAGCAGCAAAAACAAAGAGGCGCAGTCTTGTTCAGCCTTGGAGGAGGTTTGTTCTCTCACGGGTCGCCCTTTGCTGAAACTGGAAACTGATTTGGTTATAGAAATGAAGAAGAAGAGGAGAACTTTGCATTATTTAGCATCTTTTGAAGAGTCGTACAGTTTTTTCCGTGACAGCCTGAAAATGTAGGAGTTTTGTACGGTACGGACAAAAGAAATGAAACATTCCAAACCGGCGAGAAGCTGTCACGTCGTGGGTGTTAAACCGAGGTGACCGTTTTATTACATTTTATTATGCTAATCTCCCGCGAAATAACTTGCTGTCAAAATGTCAAGCAGCTTGAAAACTATACGTTGACGGAGCTGCAGGCGCACACTCAACCTTAGTCTGTTTGTCTTTCAGTGGAACAGAAAAGGTATTATGTCATCGATTTTGTTGTTGTTTCTTGAAGACAATACAGCAAAAACAAAAAATCCCACACATTTGGAACCCTCAGCTTATCCACCTACATCGCCATGGTGCCTCTCATCCTACGCCCTTTAGTAAAAACATGGAATTAAACGCATGAAGAGGGATCTGCAGTTTGATACAAATGATGATGATGATGATGATGATGATTCTGTGTGTAGCTGGCTGGTGGTGAAGGACTCCTTCTTGCTGTACATGAAGCCGGACTCGGGGGCCCTCTCCTTTGTGATGCTGGTGGATAAAGAGTTCAGCATCAAGATGGACTCCAAAGACACGGAGACCAAACATGGCGTCCGCATCGACAGCCTCTCCAGGTGTGTGTGAGAGCCTTTAAATGTACAGCTGCGTCTCCGTGCATACAGTACGTCACAGGTGTGCGTCCTTCCTCTTTGCAGGACCCTGGTGTTTAAGTGCAGCAGCTACAGACAGGCTCGCTGGTGGGGTCAGAGCATCGAGAACTTTGTGAGAACACACGGGAAGGCTTTCCTACGAGATCACCGCTTCGGGTCCTTCGCACAGGAAGAGGAAAACATACCCGCCAAATGGTAAGCGCAGCACTCAAGATGCCGTCCGCTAGACATACACAGCTTTCATGCACTGGGTATGTCAGGTCAGACACCATTCAAGAAAAATCCAACAAAAAGGCCACAAAAAAAGTGTATTTTAAACAAAAAACTAAAATGTTAAACTAAAATGAATGATTATGACTTCAACATGTTTAGAACTTAAATTAGGCCTGCTGTAGCAATTGAAGACAACTTTCAACTCTTAGAATGACAGAGAATAACAAACTGCATCATATGTCTCATCGTATGTATTATTTTATTTTATTTTATTTTATTTTATTTTATATCAGATGATTGACATATTGGTGCCGTCTTCAGTAATAAACGTGGTTTTATTGCTGTTTTGAGACAAGTTCTGACAAGAAAGAGGAGAGCAGCAACAACCAATCACACGCTCTTGTGTGTGTGTGTGTGTGTGTGCACGAGCGAATGCATTGAATGCATTAATTTTTTCTGTGTAGGTACGTGAATGGCAAAACTTACATGGAAGATGTGGCAGACGCTCTGGAGGAGGCCAAAGAGGAAATCTTCATCACCGACTGGTGGTGAGTCTCTCACTCTCTGTCTGTCTCTGTCACACTGTCATTATGTGGGCGTGTTCTCTAGACGTGCATAGCCAGGACTTTGGATGAGGCGTTTCTGCTGTCAGCATCGAGGGGTTAGAGGTCACAAATGTACACACATCACAGCCCTTTACAGTCGTACGCTCGGGTTTCCATTGGTGGAGATTAGACTAAATCATTCTGCATTCTAGTCTATTCACTCCGTCTTCATTTCTCGAATATCTTAAAGTATAATTGCGTTAATGGAGTAGTATTCAGCAGTGGATTATACAGTAGCGCCCACAGTAATGCATTTTAATTATTTATTTACTTCGTAGCTTGGCGCACGCACGCCAGAGCGCTGCCAAAGAGCTGCTTGGATGACACTCTGACACCCTGACACTCTTTAGCGTGTTACCCGCTCTTCCACATTACATTATGAATTGCCCTACAATGGTTCTGGCTCTAATTACAGCCTCCCACACCCCAGAATAGAAATCCAGCGGACCAGCCTCCGTATCTGTTTACACCGCCGCTCAACCCCCTTTGTCCATCTGTCTCTCTCTTTCTCGCCATTGCCCTATTTCCTGTCTCTCTCTTTCTCACCGTTGCCCTACTTCCTGTCTCTCTCCTCTCGATACTCTTTTCTTTCTTTTTATCCTAGCGGACCGTTTCTCTAAGAAAAGCTGTCTCGCCTTACACCGTACGTGCGCGTGTTCGTTTTTACCCCTGAAGGATAAAAAATGGGAACGTTTATTTTACTTGAACAAATGTTGTCGAATGATCATCGTTCAGACTTATTGTACAGATTATCCCTCTCTGTACTTTATCTGAAGTACAAATACATCAGGTTACATAATATTACATAATACTGTATATTTTGCGTTGAGTTTTCTTTTCGGGTGTTTACCTTTTAATCCAGTCTGTGTGTGTGTGTGTAATAGCTTCTGGATCCTCTGAGCCCATGTGGGTCTGTTTTACGTGAGTGTGAAGTGTGTGTCTGTGTGTAATGTGACCCGTTGGCATTGCAGATGTGTTCAGGAGGCCGGGGCAGGCGGCAATGTGCCACGTCTGTCATGACTGGAATGTGTGTTGTGTATGTTAAGTGATGTGGCTCTAAATGGGTCAATGTAATCATTATTAAGTAGCCATAATGTAATCCCAGTGGGATTAGACTGTTTGACCTATTCAGTGTATGTAATGTAACGATCATTTCACTTGTGTTTTACTGATTTTGACAAGAAAAATGGCGTAAAGCAAATATAAAATCTACTCCCCCCTCCTCTCTGTCTTTCTCCTGTTTCTAATCTCGCTCGGCGTCTCGTCCTTTGTCTCTCGGCTCAGGCTGAGTCCGGAGATCTTCCTGAAGAGACCTGTGGTTGAGGGGAATCGGTGGAGGCTGGACTGTATCCTCAAACGCAAGGCAGTAAGTTGGTGATCGCATGTCCAGAGTTATGGGGCCCATAATGTATAATGTACTTATGTCTCTGATGAAGTTTGGAGAGAATACAGAATATTTTGTGTGTGTTTACAGCAACAAGGCGTTCGCATCTTTGTGATGTTGTACAAGGAGGTGGAACTGGCTCTGGGGATCAACTCAGGCTACAGCAAGAGGACCCTGATGCACCTGCACCCCAACATCAAGGTATCACACAGGGCTGGAAACGGGGGAGGGGCTTTCTTGGAGTTTAAATTCTGTACTTTTTGCCGGTCTGAATACGTGTAACGCCTGTCGCTGCGTGTCACGCGTCTGATCCAGGTGATGCGCCATCCGGACCATGTCTCTTCCTCCGTCTACCTGTGGGCTCATCACGAGAAGATCATAGTCATTGACCAATCGGTGGCCTTCGTGGGCGGGATCGACCTGGCGTACGGTCGCTGGGACGACAGGGAGCACCGGCTGACGGACGTGGGAAGTGTGACGCGCTCGGTGGCCCTGGAAATGGTCAGAAACACGGCAAATCGAAATCCATATTCCTGTCAGACATACTTTTCAGTCTGATGATGATGATGATGATGATGACGTTGGTCCAGCTTTATAGAGACGGAGTTTATTGGACTCTACAGCTGTAGCTCGTAAAATATAAGTAGAAGGATCAAATGTGATTTACGAGTGACAGGTCCAGAGTCTCACACTCCTGCTCTGTCCCCCGTTGTTTTCCCGTCTCCAGGCCGGCTCCACCAACCCTCCACCCACCAAGAGGTCATCTTCAGCCGATGCCGTCACTCAGAGCAACGGACGAGGCGTACCCCCCGTGGAGCCGGTGGATTTGCCCAAGCTGAAGGGGATCGGCCGAAACAGGAGGGCACGCTTCAGTCTGTACAAACACCTGCAAAAACACACACTTCAGCACGCAGACAGCGTCAGCAGCGTTGACAGTGCAGGTGTGTGTGCGTGTGTGTGTTTGTGGTCTGTGTCAGAGAGAAGGAAGAAGAAGACAAAGGTATGCATTCATAAATAAATGGTGTGTGTGTGTGTGTGTGTGTGTGTGCAGGAAGTGGCTCTGTGCACAGCCTGAAGACCGATGTGGGAGAGTTGATAGGGAACACTCGGTTCTGGCACGGGAAAGACTACTGCAACTTTGTCTACAAGGACTGGATCCAGCTGGAGAAGCCTTTTGATGGTCTGGTGCCTCACACACACACACACACACTTTCCGCTTACTGCTCACTTTTCATTTTTTTACACACAAACTACTCTCTGGACTCTGAAATCAGGTGTGTGTGTCGTGTCCAGACTTCATCGACAGGTACACCACTCCCAGAATGCCCTGGCACGACATCGCCTCGGTCGTTCACGGCAAAGCTGCCCGGGACGTGGCGAGACATTTCATTCAGCGGTGGAACTTCACTAAGGCACGCTGGGTTTTCCTCACCTCCTCAGATTAGAACGGCTTGTAATTTTTCCAGATTATTATTTCAGCCCTCTTCCTGTTTGAGTCCACCTCACTGCACAAACCGGAAAATAAAGTCTAACTTGGCTAAATCATAGGAAATGTCTGGGTGGAACTTTAATACCCACTCATGCTTTCCGTTCTCACCAGCTTTTCCTCTGTGCTCCCTCACTTTTCCTCCCTCTCCTCTCCGACGCCGTGCTCACACTTCACGTCTTCATTTTTCTGCAGATCATGAAGCCAAAGTATCGCTCTCTGTGTTATCCATTCCTGCTGCCCAAATCTCACCTGAGTGCCGGCGAGGTCCGATACCAAGTCCCTGAGTCTGTTACCACCAAAGTCCAGGTGAGATAAGAAACAAGAAACAAACAAAAGTCATCCTCACTACACGAGAAAATAAATATTTGGTGTGTGTCTTCAAATGGCAGGTGTCATCTTTTTAATTATACACCATGAGAAAATGCAGCAAAAACCCATCATGAATGAGAGCTGAAAACAAGCACTGGTAGAAAATTACAGAGGAAACATTGGCACACACACACACACACAACACGCACACGCGACTGAACTTCCTCATTCCAGCGTGCACGCCAACACGCACGACCGAGAGATGAGTGAAAGTGTGCTTTTTGTGGGTTACGTAACAACAGAAGTCGCACTTAAGGCTGACAACTCAAGGGTTTCTCTCTAAAATAATCTGACCTTAAGTAAAAAGCCTCGGCTGAGATAAAAAAACAAACTGCGTCACTGTGCTCTCATTCGTGCATTGATTTTCTTTCTACTCCGCCGTCTCTCGCATTGCAACTTGGTGCTTTTTAAACCTGAAAAGTCACAATAAAATCGTCACGGCGTTGCGGTTTTCTAAAGTTTTAGCTCTTTAAAGCTGCAGTGTTTAACTAAAATCTTGCATAACTTGCCGACAGCCTCATGATATCCTGATCCATCACTTGACTGCTACAGTATGTTGACAAACACTATGTCACTCTAGCGCCTCCTATTGATGGTGAAAGTGAGAATATTTTGGGAAAGAATTAAAGCATTTTCCTGTATAATGCTGTCATTGTACTCCATATATCCCAAAGTATCTCATAATTATCACTATCTGTGCTATGCATATGCTGCTGTGGGAGCATTATTATTATAATCACGGTGCACAGGCACCATTGTGTGGCTGAAACAAATTTTTTCTCTAATGCATTCGCAGCCTCAGCATGCATTATTCATACGGTCCAGCAGTAATAAAGTGTGTATGATGTACAGTCTCTTTATGTATTCCTGCATTGGTTATGTGTTTCTCTGTGTGTGTGTGTAAGGTGTTGCGGTCTGCAGCCGACTGGTCCGCAGGGATTAAGTACCACGAGGAGTCCATCCATAACGCCTACATCCAGGTCATCGCCAAGAGCAAACACTACATCTACATAGAGGTAAACCAGCGGCGAGGACGCGGCAACGACTCAGGAAACTGTTACGTGCACGTGTGTTTATGAAGTTATTGTGTGTTATGAATAATTGAGAGTTCCCTCCTTCCACCCGACCTGTCTCAGAACCAGTTCTTCATCAGCTGTGCCGACAACAGGACAGTCTACAACAAAATCGGCGACGCCATCATCGAAAGGGTCATCAGAGCGCACAAGTACGCCATTTTTAGTTTGATCCATTTGGCGTGTGTGAGAATTGTACGTGTGTGTTCACCTGCGAGAGGCGAGAATTACATGAGGTGGCGAAATTTGAATCAGTCTGCGTGACTGATGTGTGTTTTTCACAGGGAGGGTAAAAAGTACCGTGTGTACGTTGTCACCCCTCTGCTGCCCGGCTTTGAGGGTGACATCACCACAGGGGGCGGCAACGCCATCCAGGCCGTCATGCACTTCAACTACAGGTGAGCCACACGCTATTCTCCTTTGAATCGGGCTTTTATTTTGAAAGGGGAGCAGGTTTTAATCACCTTTTCCCCTCCCAGAACCATGATTAGAGGAGAATACTCCATCATCTCCCAGCTGAAAAAAGAGAGTAAGTACCAGAATATATGCTGTCTGCTTTATGATGTCACCATATGAATGCTCTCCTCTCCTCCCCTCACCCCTCCCCTCCTCAGTGGATGACCACTGGATGAACTACATCTCCTTCGCTGGTCTGCGGACCCACGCCGAGCTGGAGGGCCGTTTGGTCACCGAGCTCATCTACGTCCACAGCAAGATGCTCATCGCTGACGACAACACTGTCATCATCGGTCAGTGTGTCTCTCTTGCACCCGCCAGGCCTTCGCTGCGTTAACGCCTCTACATCGTCACAGACCTCTCAATGTAGACGTCAGACACGTGCATGTAAATGTAGCTCTGCTGTGCCCCCTGCTGGCTGGTTTGCTGAACTTCTAACAGAATAATCATTCACAGGCTATCGGTGTTAAAAGTTTTCTATCTCTTTATTCAGATTCCTCTCTATTATTTATAACTTTTCCTACTCTATTTAAATTCCATTCATATATGCAGGTTCAGCAAACATCAACGACAGAAGCATGCTGGGTAAACGTGACAGCGAGGTGGCAGTGATCGTTGAAGATTCTGAAAAGGTGACCTCAGTGATGGATGGGCAGGAGTATCAGGCGGGACCCTACGCACTACAGCTACGACTGGAATGTTTCAGGTGTGTGTGTGTGTGTGTGTATTCAAGTTTTTGTATTATTCATAGGCCCATTCTCTATATATTATATTACTTTTGAACTAGTTTCTCTCTCTCTCTCTCTCTCTTTGTCCCTCCCTCTGAGCAGGACCATCCTGGGAGGCCACACCGACTCCAGCATCGACCTCTCCGACCCCATCAGCGATCGTTTCTATAAGGAAGTATGGATGACCACAGCGGGCCGCAACGCCACCATTTACGAGAAGGTAAAGACGCCGTGTCGTCCGTCAACCCGGGTGGAGACGGGTCCAAAAAAAGTTTCATTCCAAAAAGATCGATTTCGAATGTCTTTTTTTTTCATTCGGATGATTTTTTTTTCCCCCTCAGGTATTCCGGTGCCTTCCTTCCTCCCTGGTGAGGAACACGGCCGAGCTGGACCAGTACCAATCCAAACCTGGCTTGGCCCAGACCGACCTGTCCCGTGCGCAGGAGGAGCTGCGTAAAATCCGAGGCTTCCTGGTTCAGTTTCCTCTGGACTTCTTTTCGGAACATAACCTCATGCCCTCTGTCGGAACTAAGGAGGCCATGGTTCCGACCGAGATCTGGACATAAGATGTTACCTTGACTACACACTTCCTCATCTGAATTTCAATGAATTCCACAATGAAGTCTCTGGATTGTGTTCATCCTGGATGTGTTACGGCGGATATTTGCCTTTGTAAAATAATCCAAAACGGGAACTTTACAGCTGTCGCCTGGAATCTTTTGCTACTGAAAGTGACGGCACAGCGGCAGCATTTTACTCGGATGATCATGAACTTTTTTGGGTGGATGAAAAAGAAAAAGGACAAAGGGGCACCGAGCGTGATCGTAAGGGGGCCCGCGTTCAAACTGTGGATCTGAAGGACTTGCGCATGAACTTTTGGTTTTGGGAATCAAACTCGACTCTGGGTTGCTTTCGGGCCTGCGGACTGTGAAGGAGCTCACAGGTCAGCCGGGATCTCTGAGCCATCGTAAACATTTAGACGCTTTCAGACAGAAACAGCTTCAAACAAGTGACTAACCGACGATGAACGTTTTACACTGCTGACAACCAACTGCATCATGGGAACTATGTTGACATGAACCGGGCACAAGAGCGTATTCAGCGTATTCCGTTTGTCATTCTGTGCACACACACACACACACACACACACACACAAGGTCGAACAGAGAGGATCATCAAGGCCGGGATGAAACAATCAGCCTGTGTGTTCCAAACTGTCATTTCCTCTGCGCTCAACAGATGGCGCCAGCTTCTTAAAAATACAGAGCAGAGGGGGCGAAGACTCCTCAGGTCACCCTGTTGACCTCATCTAACAGCACTAACTTTGAAAAACGTCGCGTAAAGAAATAGAAACTTGTGACTTTTTGACTTTTTCCCAAGCAGCGTCCAATAGTTTTCCTCATTGAACGTTTAACTTCGGAGAAAGGTTTATCTTTATTCGTTTAAAAATACGAGTCAGTGTCGTTTGGATTTATTGTCTTCAGCTGAACGATTAAGAACTTGTTTGGAAACTAATACGTCCAATAACATTTTACAGCTTTCTTACTCAAGTTGAAACCTTTATTTCCTTATGATAGCGCTTATCAATGTGTGAACAAGTGGGATGACACAGACAGGAAGTAGCCGTGATGTATAAAATCTGCTATGAAAAATCAAATATTTAAGCGGCGGGGTTATTAAAGTAAAAAAAAAAAAAAAAAAAAAAAAAAAAGTACAGTACATCGTGTTTGTTTCTTCAAAAATCGAGACATTCTTACCCAATTTGTCCGCACGCTCTGTGATCTTTGCCTTGATCATTATTTATGTAATATTAATGATTTAACATTCTTTCAACGTTTCTTTTAAAGATGACAAACGTGTGGTTTTGGATTGAACTCGTCTTCTCTGATATCTCTGTCTTTCCTGCTCGTCCTTTATGCACAATACATTTTTGTATACGTTTTTATTCCTACTTCCCGTGTAATTTAAATGGTTCATAAATAAAACAACCCTTGGAATTTCTGTTTTCTCTCCATGTGAAAGTAACGAGAGGGGTGGGGGTCATTCCTACGAGTCGAGGGCTCTCGTAGTACATTTTATATGCAGTTATTATGAGAGTTTTTAAACCACGCGTGACGTGAAGCTGCTCATAAGAACTCTCTATAACTTATGGGAACAAGTCCACTTGCACTCCACCTAGTCCTTCCCGGATAACCAAGACCTGGATGACGCAGAACCTTCACAGAAAGGACTGAAGTACCAATGAAGAACTCACCTTCTTGTTCCATATAAACCAATTAACAAATACCTCTTGGAAATCCATATGATGATGATGATGATGATGATAGTCACAATAAATCACTTGCTCGGAGCACAAACCTACAATGGCATCAAGACATAATAAGAGCTGTCACACCCCAATTTCTTTGGAAGCCTGGGAACTCCATCCGTGGCTCCACAGTGATGTGTCAGAACTCGCAGGTGCTTTAATTATTGTGTATTCAAGTTGATTGATTTTGGCCTGTGCGACAGCTTGGGCATTGCTTTCAAGGGTAGGGCTGCTTCTGGGGAAAAACTATTTTTCGGCGTTGTTCCATGTCACACCTGTCGCAGCTTTACTCCTGATTAGATGCGACGGTGCGAAATAAACAGTTTTCCTGGCTAAAAGTGTTCATTGTTCCATCTATTTGTTTGTCTCGTGTTGCATTTACTGACCTGTGCAACTAAGAACTCAACACATACGTAAGTTTAAATCTACCATGTTGGGTTTTTTTGGGTTTTTTTTTTTTGCATTTGCTCTGACTGCACATCCACTCAACTTTGATAGCCAACTTTTGTTGTAAAAATGTAAAGAATAAGAAAAAAAACAACAACAAAAAACTCGTAACTTTTTGTCTCCATGTAAAATTTTGTGACTGAAACTGAACTCAAACCTCAAAAGTAATCCACATTTTCAATTATATGATTTATTATAAAACATAAAAGTGGTTAATAAAGTGTTGCATTCAGGTGGACTGATAGCAAAATTTACCAGGTTCCCCCCTGGAACGTCCACCAATTCAAATCCACTAATAATGCAATCATATATTTACTTTTTACTTTGAAATTTACAAAAATTTGCCTGAGGGTTTACTGTCAAAAACAGTGATGTGCAGATGATTATATTCAATTGAATTCAATCTTATTTATATAGCGCCAAATCACAACAAAGGTTATCTAGCAGTTAGCAAGATCATTCTTTGGAATATGTAGAGACCCAACATTCCCCCATGAACAAGCACTTGGCGACAGCAACAAGGAACAACTCGTCTTTTACAGGGAAGAAAACTACAACAGAACCTGGCTCTAGGTGGGCGGCCATCTGCCTTGACCGGTTTGGTTGAGAGAGAAAGTGGGAGGGAGGAGGGAGGGGGGAGACACAGAGAGAGAAACAGAGATGTACAGCAACTGAAATAATAACAGTAACAAAGATGAATCCAGAAATGAGTCCAACTGGAAGCTGTCTTAAACTCCGTGTGTACCTGACGGGGGACAAAGCACAAACACTCCGAGGAGTAAGACAAGACAAGTTAGTAACATGCAGTAATGGGACATGACTGAGTATAGATAGAGAAGGAGGAAGCACAGTGCATCCTGGGAAGTCCCCCGGCAGTCTAGGCCTATAGCAGCATAACTAGGGCCTGGTCCAGGGTGAGCCTGATCCAGCCCTAACTATAAGATTTATCAAAAAGAAAACTTAAACGTAGAGAAGGTGTCTGCCTCCAGGACTGAAATTGGAAGATGGTTCCACAGGAGAGGAGCCTGATAGTTGAAGGCTCTGTCCGTACGTGTGCAGCAGCATTCTGGATCAGCTGGAGACTCTTTAGAGATATGTTGGGGCAGCCTGATGATAGAGAATTACAATAATCCAGACTGGAAGTAACAAAATAATACGTGGACTAATTTTTCTGCATCTTTTTGCGACAGGATGTGCCTGAACTTTTGCAATATGACGTAAGTGGAAAAAGGCAGTTTTTGAAATTTGTTTTATGTGCCAGTTAAAAGACAAATCCTGATCGAAGATGACTCCCAGATTTCTCACGGTGGTGCTGGAGGCGAAGGTAATGCCATCCAGAGTAGCTGTATCATTAGATAATGAGTTTCTAAGGTGTCTGGGGCCAAACACTATAACTTCAGTTTTGTCTGAGTTTAACAGTAAAAAATTGCAGGTCATCCAGGTCTTTATGTCCTTAAGACAAGCTTGAAGTTTAGTAAACTGATTGGTTTCATTTGGCTCCATTGATAAGTATAGCTGGGTGTCATCTGCATAACAATGGAAATTTATAGAGTTTCCTGATAATATTACCTAAGGGAAGCATATATAAGGTGAATAGTATCGGTCCAAGCACAGAACCTTGTGGGACTCCGTGATTAACTTTTGCGCGCATTGAGGGTTCATCGTTAACGTGTACAAACTGAAATCGATCTGATAAATAGCTATTAAACCACCTTAATGCAGTTATGCAGTTAATGCAGTCTAATCTCTGTAACAGGATGTGAAGGTCAATGGTGTCAAAAGAAGCACTAAGGTCCAACAAAACTGGTACAGAGAGAAGTCCTCTGTCTGGAGGTCATTTGGAGGTCCTTTGTAACTTTTACCAGCGCTGTCTCGGTGCTATGGTGAGCTCTAAATCCTGACTGAAAATCCTCATATAAACTATTATTATGTAGGAAGTCACATAGCTGATTGGCGACTGCTTTCTCAAGGATCTTGGAGAGAAAGGGAAGGTTGGATATAGGTCTATAATTGGCTAGGAGACCTGAATCTAGAGTGGTCTTTTTAAGAAGAGGTTTAATTACAGCTACTTTGAAGGACTGAGGTACGTAGCCTGTTTGTAAAGACACATTGATCATATGTAGTAAAGAGGTGTTGATTAAGGGTAAGACTTCCTTAAGCAGCCTAGTTGGGATGGGGTCCAAGAGACAGGTTGATGGTTTAGATGGGGTCTAAGAGACAGGTTGATGGTTTAGATGGGGTCCAAGAGACAGGTTGATGGTTAAGATGTTGAAATCAGTGAAGTTAGTTCAGGAAGGTCAATTAGAGAAAAGCGATCTAAATATCTATCAGGCTTTATGGCTGAATGTAAGGTTCCTGTGTTAGAGCATAAATCGGTTCCAGTTGAGGGCAGGAGATGATGAATTTTGTCTCTAATAGTTAGAATTTTATCACTAAAGAAGCTCACGAAGTCGTAACTGCTGAGTGTTATAGGAATACTAGGATCAATAGATCACAGGGCAGACACAGGGAGACAGACTCATATATTTGCAAACACATATAATTACACATATATTTGCACATGTTAACGCATATATTTACACATATCAACACAAATATTAACACATATTAACACATATTGACACATATATTTAAACATATTAATACATATAATTACACATACTAATACATATGTGTAAACGTATTAAGGCATACATTTACACATATTAACCCATATATTTACACTTATTTTCACATATAATTACACACATAATTACATGTGTTAACACATATTAACACATATATTTACACACATAATTACATGTGTTAACACATATTAATACATATAATTACATGTGTTAACAAATATATTTACACATATAATGACACATATTAACACATATATTTACACATATAAATACATATATTTACACATATTAAGCATTTGCACATAATCAATGTATTTCCCGTTTAAGTAGACAGAAGATGAGTTTCTCCGGATCAAAACAGCTTTCTTTGTTATTAAAAAGCAGTATGCACTCCTAATCATTGCTCTATTTTAGCTTCTGCTTCCATGTCTGTGATTCCACTCTTCAAATCTTTGATGTGCGGCAGCAAGAATATCCCTCAATCTGACCAAACTACACACACTCTTTGCAGAATGAGGTGGTTAAAAGTACACCAATGTGATGGAAATTTAGCAGTCAGAATTCTAAGAATGACACAACTTTGCACCTGCACTTACAATGAAAGCTCATTCATAAATATGTGTGAGTGATGAGCGTTGTTGTCAGCTCCTCGGAGCTGAAGATGTCTCCTAAGTCACACATGACTGCAATAGTCCAAGGGGCTCTTTAAGCAAACTATTGCGCACGGTCTGATGCGTCCAAGTCTACTGTACGTGTATCAGCGCGCACATTTGGTGCGTTGGTGTAATAAGAGGTGATATTTATGAATAGAAGATTTGATTGGACTTTTTATTGACTGTAACTCACACAAGACCGTCCACATACATTTCACAATCCACAAATATTCTATTTTTTATTTGTGTACTATGAAGTCATACAAAAAGAAAAATATGGAGTCATGTGGACGCTCAGCTTCCTTTTTGAATACGTAGGTTATTTTAGTTTCATATTTACTGTATATATTCATATCATTTTCATACCGACGCTCCCTGGGGTGAAGCGGGTGTGGGAGGAGGTGGCACTGAGTGTTCCCTTGTTTTAAAGCACCCACACGTTCCACTGCTCCATGATAACAATACTTTTTAAGACACAAAGAGGCACAAGAGTATTTTCTATATACACAATGTGGGTGCAGAGCGTGAAAATGACAGCTGTGTGGAGGGGACGATAGCAATGAGACCTAGGCTGATACTGTGCGTTGCTTTGTGTAAGATATGGGGATAAGTCTGAGTCTCAGGCCCAAAAAACACAAGCACAACAAATCTGACTCGAGGAAGATGATTGCAGATAAGAAGAATCAGAGAACAGCGCCAACAGAAGTCCCTCTTTATTTAGCAGCTTCTGAGGCAGTGAGGATGTATAAATGCACTGAAAACAACAAAGGAGGTGACTTGTGTCAAGGAAATGTGGCTTTCTCTCAGTCTGAACACAGTCAGAGAGTACAGGGCCATTCGACCCACTTAGGATCAATCAAAATGCTGAAGTGCGCGCACAAATTCAACCAAAAGATGATGAAATATGACTTCTCCCACCCAGCAGACGCAGCCTGCACACAGCATTAAAACCAGTCTCTACCTCCAAGGGGAGAATGCACAATACAGCTTGGTGGGATCTTTTGCCATTTTCATATTTGACCAATTCACATTTGTGTAAAACCTCACTGACATGATCATCATGCCGGATTGGTCCAACATTTCATACATAGATTAATTCAGTGTGAGGCTTTAAGGATTTATGACATTGAAATCAAAGACAAGCTACTTCAAGATGTTCCTTTCTTCCTTTACAGACCATGGATAAATCCCCAAATCCAGAGCACTGCTGTATTTGACGCTGGATTAATATAACAAATGTGTGGAACTGCTTTGTACAGTTGTGCCTTTGCACAGCTCATTGACACCAACGTGTGGAAAATCTCTTACATATTGTATATTTTGTATTCATGTTTCAGAAAATAAGGTATCCAGACCCATAAAGGGAAGCTCATGATGGAAAATGTGTGTGTTTTCAGTAAATACTCAGTAAAGTGTGTGAGCGGGCCTTATTGCTTTCTGCAGTTTGTTGTTAATGAGTTTGGAGAGTGCACAGGCCTCACATGCACCCGGGAGACACCGTTTTACTTTCCTGGCTTGGCTCTTGGGAAATTAAGACTCACTCTCTGATTATGGATGAAAAACGCTTTTTAGGTGCAGACAGTGGGCTGAAAATTACTAATGTTTCTGGTCCATACAGTGGAAACATACTGGAAGATTTGTAGATGTGAATTGGGCACTAATGTCACTGGAGGTGTTTTGGATTTGTCTTGAGTTGGATGCGATGATCTGTGTGCTGTCGTCGTATTTGCAGCACGCCGCTGTTGTAAGTTGCACCTAATGTGCTTATTGTTGTTTGTCTACGTATCATGACAAAGATGGGACTGCACGTTCATATTATGCACATACGATACAAGACAGTGAGCTGGTGAAAATGGAAGTGAATGTATAAACGCTTTCATCTTTCATGCGTGTTATTTTGTTGAGTAACTGTAAATTTGGGCCTTGGGAGTGCAGCAGATACTACGTTATTCTAAACGCTTTGAGCAGATCCTGTTCAGAAATAGGAAATATCCATATGGCTTCAGCGAAGCGCAGTAAACGTAGAATGCATCCAACTGAACATTGCGTCATTTTATCATTGTCATCATTTAACTGCATCAAGTAATTCTGCACCTCCACCTCCAGGACATTTATTTCCTCCAGACCCAATTGTACAGTACAATTATAACACTGGTCTCTAATAGAAACTTCCTGTTTTAATCATGCCCACAGCAGGCCCTGGGCATTGGGACACGTGGCATCGTGTAACACTTGACGTTTTGTCCTTGGTCGGTGGTCAGCGGTCCTCATCTGTAGCTCAGTGTATTGTGACGTGTTGGGGGATATGCAGGTGGAGTTTTGTTCTTACTCTTCATCACAGAAACACTCCTTAACTGTGGCTGGTGTCTGTACAGGATGGGCTGAAACCCCCATATGTTGCTATCTTCAAATGCTCTTCAGCAGGTTTCCTCGTGGTAACACCAAAGCTCTCAAAGCAGGATCACGTTGACCCTCTCCCAGCCTGCTAAGACCAGGCTCCATGAATATTTTAAGGCTCACATTGCTGCTTGTCTCTAAAGCTGCAGTACGCTGGAAGAAGCCTGCAGCTCTGACTGTAGGTAGGAGGTACTTGAAGATGTTTCTCCTCTCATCCGTGGGGCTTCATCTTCTTCTTCAGTTCTGGGGGGAGGCCCCACAGCTGAAGTTTTCCTTTCTGTTGTTACTGAGTGGAGGTCTCGTGGTTGTATCACCTCCCGCACACAGTGTCTATTCTCTGTACACACACACAGTGTTTATTCTCTGTACACACACACAGTGCAGTGCCTGTTGCATTATTCATGTTGTATTTATGTCCAGTGGTGTGACAGTGACTGATACTGCTGTGGGGTAGAATAAGCACTCATCTCTGTTGAAGATGAGGATCCCTGTGTGTGTGTCCCTCATTGCGCTAGCTGCTCGATGTTTCCAAGCAGACGACTATACTGATGGTGTGTGTTGTGAAAATGGCTCGGCCTATCGATCTTCTAAAAACATCACCATTGCTTCAACTACTATTTTACTACAGCCTACAGCTCTGATTGACATACAGCATGGGGCTCTGCAGAGCTCCTGTCAAAGGTCTGTGGACTCGGAATGTGAATAGTGAAATGTTGCTCAAAATGTTCCAACCTACATAGACAGTGTTTGTGATGGAGCTTTGGGTTTGGGCTCTTTCAGCTCATCATCTCCCAATCAGAAACCATCATTCTGTGTGCAGCACTGCTTCATATGTGCGGCATTCATTTATGTTCAATGTGTTCCATTCATGATCAGCTGTGGGAGTGTATAAGCCTCGGTATGCATACGCCGTCTCACCGATCACTCATGTATGTCAATTTTGGTGCACTGATTATGGTTTGGCACACATCATTATCCTCTGGGTGTTAACATGCGTTACACACACAGTTCTGGACACGTGGTGTCCAGTAATCTTGACATGATGCACACAGAGTGTGGCTTAGAATACATTAACACAGACGACAAATGGTAACACATCAACATGTTTCATCTGCTAAATAATTGGACTTTTTTTGTAAGCAAAGTATCTATGCTGTGTGATTCCATGATTTTTTTTGTCCTGTCCACAGGGCTTAGTGGTAGAACGGGTCGGGAGGAAGACCCTCCTCATCTTTGGTTTCTGTGCAATGGCCGTGTGCTTCAGCCTACTCACAGTCTTCCTCAATTTACAGGTAAATCTTCCCATTCACAGCAGTGATGTGCTGACATGAGACATGTGCTCCCAATTATCAGTCACCAATCCACCATTACACCAGTTTCACACTAGCAGCATAATGTGCAGCTGTGCTGCTACAAAGTAAGCCACGCAAGCAAAATACTCCTCAGAGTTTTTTCAGAGAAGTGCTTGGTGCTCCAGCTTGATGACTTCTTATCTGCTGTAGCCCACAGATGTTGTGTGAATAAATAAATCAAACGTGCCATCTGCTGTAACGGCTATGGCGACTGCCTCCCATACCCACGTAAATCCTTATAAAATGGGCTCTGTGGTTCATTGAGTACTTTAAGTTTGTCCTGTGGGTGTT
The DNA here is from genome assembly GCA_900303265.1 of Brotula barbata. NCBI lineage: Eukaryota > Metazoa > Chordata > Actinopteri > Ophidiiformes > Ophidiidae > Brotula > Brotula barbata. The sequence goes on from OMNV01029328.1 coordinate 24,920, forward strand.
TTTTGCAGCTGAGAGCTGACAATATATCATCAGGAACTCCCTATATTCTTTTTCAAATGTTATCTCATAAATTAATGCATTACTACATAGAAACCACAGGCCATTATGTATTAATTTCAGCTGGCCCAGTATATGCGGTTCACTTGTGGGCGACGTGGCTTGGGTGGTAAGGTGATCGCCTAGTGATCGAAGGGTCGCCAGTTCGATCTTTGGCCCCACCATGTCGAAGGTCCCTGAGCAAGACCCGAACCCCAAATTACTCGTGACAAGCAAGTGGGCCTTGCATGGTTACCTCGGCTGTCGGTGTGTGAATGGGTGAATGTGAGACTAACATTGTAAAAGTGCTTTAGTGGGCTACAGACTAGGAAAGTGATTTATAAATGCAGTCCAGTTACTTGTTAACATGGATGCTAATGTGCTTCAGGTTTTGTGTTATTATGTTTCACCCCCACAAAATCCAAAATGGAAAAAAAACAACACGAAAACAATGAATGCTATTCTGTGCGTCATTCCTACTGATCAGTTCTGTGTAATAGAATACTACTGAATCAATGAGTGCCCCCTTTTCTCTCATCACAGGACAAAGTGTCATGGATGTCCTACCTCAATTACATCTGTATACTGGCAGTGATCGCTTCCTTTTGTTCCGGCCCAGGTAAAGCTCAACATTTATTTGCCCTCTTGGACTATCTAGATATTTCATCTTTTGCTGTCATTCTTCCTCGGACTCTTCTACACACCAAGCTACCGGCTTGATATGACATTTAGAATAGTAAATTTGCATAATTTATCCAGATTGTCTAATTTATACTGTACTTCATCACACCTTTTGTTTAATAATTCAATCAATCGGTTTGTTCAACTCTTTTCTATTCAACTTATCAGTACAGCTCACTCTGCAAAGCCTTTTAGAATAAAGCAAGTTCAGAAAATCAGTGTGAGTGAGTGATCCGACCCACAGCAGCCGGTGTTTCAATATAGTGGCATATATCAGCCTCCACCGACACATACATACGGAACACGGGGGGCAGCAGAGTGGAGCTCTCGGTTGAATCTCAAGGTGAGACTGATTCTGTCATCACATATATACAGAATAACAATGTCCCCAGGGTGTGTTCATCCAGCAAAGTCTCACTACATCAGGGCAAGACCAGAGCAGTGGAACAGCAGACCAGGGCCAGAAAAGAACAGATACATGAATGATAACAAGACAGGAAGAGGCGGAAACGGGGAAACCGTCAGACCCATTTAGGTCTGTAACGCCTCAGCTGTAGCTGGGCTTCATGACCTTGTTTGGCTGCAACATCTTTGGTCATTGTTGCAAACACAGAGAATTACCACATAAGGCAAAGGGTCATGAATCTGTGAGATCATGTGGTGTTTTAGCGGCTGTAGGCGTAAATGACAATATTCAGGGTTTGGGAGGGGAACGCTCGTGGCACCACCCCGATCATAAATAGGACAAATCATTTCTTTTTATTTATCCAACAGCTCATTCTTTTCAGGTGTCACTGTTTGTAGTGTGCGTCAAAGAAACGGCTGTGATCTCTTTAGATAAACAACAACCCATGGCCAGAGGAGGCTAGAGTAACCAAAAGCTGTAAAAATGTACTTAATAAGTCTACTCAAGTAATGAGTAACCTTATACAATCTATAGTCTTTGTTAAAATGATCAGAACAACAGTCACGTGCACATTCAAATGTAGCCTCTATCATCCATACACAATAATAATTCTTCACCACATCACGTCACGTTCAGGCATTTTCAGCCACAAGATACTTTGCTAAACCCTCCAACAACTGGTTGGATGAAAAGAACTTGTTAATGCTAGTCATCAGAACAATATAAATCAGATTTAGAATTCTTTTATTGGCCATGTATGATTCATACAAGGAATGTTTCTTGGTCCAAACTCCTGCTCACTACATAAATAAGAAAGATAGGAAATGACAATGAAATGTTTGTGAAATCTACACGGGTGGACCGTTCACTGTGGGTTACAGTGAATAAAAACATCGTGATTGTGATTGGTTCACATTATGTTCGGCCCAAAACATGCCCGTGACTGATTAGTAGCCTAAATCCCTCCACGCCCAGCACCAAGACAACTCACTGCTTAAATGGCAAAATAGATTTGCCTCGCCCCAAAGCGCAAGGAGCATCGTTTACTCTCTAGCCCTGGATGTGAATGGTTCCTTATTTGGGGTGAGGGTGCAGTCCATGGTTGTTGTGGATGGTTGAGTGGATGATGATGCCCTGCAGCCTGCAGATGTCCTGTTTGGAAACTGAGAGGAACCACGCTGTGACGATGGACTCCATGATGACGATGTAGAAGTGGACCAGGTGGAATTTGTCCAGCTGCTTCAGGAAATACTTACTCCGTTGTTCCTTTTTAGTCATGCAGTCAATGGTGGCCTCTCATGTGAGGTCTTTGGAGACCATAGTCAAGGTCAGGGGGTTTGATATGTGCTTTCCCAGCCTCACAAGTTGCTTCCTGTCTGTCAGGAAGTCAGTGATCCAGTGTTACTGGGACTGAAGCACGATCAGCTGAGAGTGTGATGGACCTTGTTGTGAATGACGGTGCTGAACGCAGAGCTTTAGTGCACAAACAGAATCCTTGCATGATTCCCCTGATGATCCAGGTGCTGACCAGGATCACCAACTGGTCATCCGCTGACCCCCCAGCAAGGAGGGTGTCAAGACTATGACAAAAGACTAGTCTGAATAGTCTTTTGTCTTTCAAACCTGCAGTGAAGCTCGTTCAGTTTGCTGCTTAGCTAATGATTGTGTGATCTTCTATTGAGTGGAGTTTGGATGAAAATGTACAGTATTACAACACCCAGCACACGGAACAAACTCATCAAACGTTGGTCACACCTGGCCATTCTTTGCTGGTGATCTTGTCTGAAACATTATTATAAGATATGTTACCTACAACATTACGTAAGACAGGAGCGCTGTACAAGTGGTTTACATGAAGCTCCATGACTCAAGCTAATGCTGCCTCATGTAATAAATGGGGAGCTACAGTAATGAACATTAGCCAGATTTTAATCTTTTACCAACAACAACATACCAGCACGTTTAATCAGATCTGCACAGAACTCTTGCAGACTGAGATGCCCCTGGTTTTAGGCAGACAAAGGCAACATTGCATGATGTAACTGTTGTTTGTGGTAGTCTGGAAGGGAGACGAGGTCTGAATGTTAGGTCAGGGATCCGCTGACCCGTTTGAAACATCCTCGTTTTCTGTCATAATTCCAGGAGTGTGTGAGTGTGTGAGTTTTTTTCCTCACTAAAGATGGCTGTTGTCTCTGCAGTCTTCCTCTCATGAGCTGATCGCTGTTTGTGGTACTTTTTGTTGTTAAATGTGGATCACAATTATTTGGTTTTTCAGAGTATTTACTATCTGTGGTAGTGATTTCTGTTGGGTTAGTCCTCAGCTAGCTTAGTTAGGGCAGCACGGTGGATTAGTGGTTAGCACTGAAGCCTCACAGCAAGAAGGTCGTGGGTTTGAATCCCGGGGTCCACCTCCTTTCTGCGTGGTTTTCCTATGGGTGCTCCGGTTTCCTCCACCCACTAAAAGATGTACGTTAATTTAATCACTCCTGACCAAGATACCGGGAGGAAGATCTGGAGTTGGTCCATGGGAGCTGTTGTGTGTGTGTAATTCATTTCCCTATGCGGGGATCAAGAGAATATTTTTTTCTTTCTTTCTTTTTTTCTTTCTTTCCTTCTTTTTCTCTTTCTTTCTTTCTTTCTGTCTTTCTTTTTTCTTTCTTTCTTTCTTTCTTTCTTCCTTTCTTTCTCTATCTCTTTCTTTCTCCACCCACTAAAAGATGTACATTAATTTAATCACTCCTGACCAAGATACCAGGAGGAAGATCTGGAGTTGGTCCATGGGAGCTGTTGTGTGTGTGTAATTCATTTCCCTATGCGGGGATCAAGAGAATATTTTCTTTCTTTCTTTCTTTCTTTCTTTCTTTCTTTCTTTCTTTCTTTCTTTCTTTCTTTCTTTCTTTCTTTCTTTCTTTCTTCTCTAAGTGAAACCTACATTTTCACCATGAATATAAAGTAATGTATGATAGCGACCATAGCCCGGGCATAACAGAGGCAGATTTCCTTTACTTCTGAACCTTCACACTGCCTGGTTCTGAGTTGGGCTTTCATAAATGCTCCATTATAATCGACAACTCAAGGATAAAAAATCTTCATCCATCTGTCAATCTAATGTGACATAGTCCGGATCTGGACCGTGGTCCGGAGTTTGAGAAGCCCTGACGTAGTCAATACTGTTTGATGCAATCTTTTTGTATCTTTTGTTTTTCTACTATAAATGAGTGAAAAATATGATGTCATCTCGAGAAATCTTGCTGCAGAGATGTTTTTCCCAGAGCAATCCATTTTATATTCCAATCTGAATGTAATGAAAACAAAAAAAACTTGATTGAAAGTTAAAATTTTCAACTTCTTTGTGGTTTGAACTTGGACCTGCTTGTGCCTCTTTTTTGTATACTTTTGAGAGGAAATTCTTAGGCAATGTGTGTATTTTCACTGACAGTTTCCTATTAGATTTATACTGTATATGAATGTGTCCTAGTACAGATATCTGTATTAGGTATAATAGAATATCTGACTGCATGTGACTTTTTATTTGAAATGCAAATGGAGTCACTTGTACCTGAGAGTGTAAAAATAACATTTAATTCAGCTCAAAGTTCATCAGACCTCTGCTGTGTATTATGCTAATGTTTTCACACGTTCCTTACACTCTTCTCTGCATACTACAAGTCTTTCCAATTCAAATATTTTGGCCCTGCATGCATGCAGCATGTGTGAATTAATTTTCAAATACAGACACCAATCATGAAAAGGTCAATTAGACCTGATCCACAACATGGCTGTGTGTGTGTGTGCGTGTGTGTGCGTGTGCGTGCGTGTGTGTGTGCATGCGTGTATGTGCATGCGTGTGTGTGCGCGTGTGTGTGCTGCATGTCTGCATGTGTGTGGGTGTGTGTGTGTGTGTGTGTGTGCGTGCCTGCGCATGTGTGTGTGTGTGCCTGTGCGCATGCCTGCATGTGTGTGGGTGTGTGTGTGTGTGTGTGTGTGTGTGTGTGTGCGTGTGCGCGTGCGTGTGCGTGTGTGTGTGTGGGATCAGAGGTGTAGGCTCTGCTGAGAGCTAAACGTCTCTTGGACCTGGTGTGTTCTGGTTCTCCTGTCACGTCTCATTATCATATGAGTCATGAATCATGTTGTCCTATGAATACTTCTTCTACACATCACCTTTATTATTTGTTTATTTGACAATAGATTCATTTATTTGCAGATTAGAACAGTTCTGTTCAAGATTTTTCCATTTTCACACCCGTTGTGATTGTGATGTGAATGCTACGAATGAGGGCGCCCAGGAAATAGCTGTGAAACTGCTGAGGAGGGCAAACATTGAGATCCATGAGCCAGGATGAATTGGTTTTAAGCAGTCATTTCCTGGTGACAGTTCTTGACGTGTGCAGGCTGCAGTGGTCTGAATGTCCTGATGCTCTATTACAGTCGCTGCTTAAACACATTCGTCTATGACACCAACCTCGGGGTTCTGTGTGTCAGAGATATTTCAGTGAGATGATTATTTCGGTTTCAGTAAGATGCCTCACTCCACATGTAATTGGTCTCCAACGTACGTTGTCTGCACTTCATACATATGGATGTTTTCCTCATATTGGACAGCAGCTGGAGCTCCAGGTGAAAAATATTTTGCCAGTTTGTCACAGGGACACATATTTTCACATGGCTGCAATCTAATAAATGAGAACAGCTGCTGTGTGCAGAGGGAAATTCATTCTTCTGCTCGGCAGGAGTGGATGGAAGTGGGCCCAGTCAAGGTTAATTGGCCCTTCCCATTGCTGGAGTATGTACAGTGACTCGGAGGCAGGTTGAAGGACCTGGCTGTCTCCACGGTGAAGCCCTACTTTGAGCACTTTCCTATATTTTCTACTGATTCCCCAAGAAATCATCCAAATTCCTCTCCACTGACTTAATGAACTAAACTGCCATTTAAAGCGAAGACTTGCCTGTACATTTTTCATCTCCTCCTCTGTCTCTGATCCAAGGGTTGTAGATGAACGCGTCGTCACTCTTGTCCATTCTACTCTCCTGGCAGTTTTTTGCCACATTGTCAGGCATTTTTTCCAACCACCGTGTCTCTGGTGCATTTGTAATTTGGCTCCGTCCTCCATGGAGGATCTGTTGACAGTGGTGTAGTGCAGACCGGAGCTGTCCCTTTTAGATGTCACACGATGGGAGCAGGTCTGTCTTTTTTAAACTGGGGACACGTTTTCTGTCGGTGCTATGGTGGCTGTTAGAATGACTGCAGCAGCAGCTTCTTCCACTGGAAACAATCCCAGTCCACGGGTATGACCTGGACTGTGATTGGATTGGACTGGATTAAATTGTCTTAATTTGTGGCTGGTGGTGCAGATTGAGTGAAGGTTGGAGATGGACGTGGGAAGACTTGAAATTTCTTTGGCTTTGGATTGAACTACATGCTGTGTCTTCGTGTCTGTGTCTGTGTTTGTGTCTGTGTGTATGTGTTTGTGTCTGTGTGTAAATGTGTAAATGTGTTTGTGTTTATGTGTTTGTGTTTGTGTTTGTGTTTGTGTTTGTGTTTGTGTTTGTGTTTGTGTTTGAGTTTGTGTTTATGTTTGTGTTTGAGTTTGTGTTTATGTTTGTGTTTGTGTTTATGTTTGTGTCTGTGTCTGTGTTTGTGTCTGTGTCTCTGTCTGTGTCTGTGTCTGTGTTTGTGTCTGTGTTTGTGTCTGTATGTCTGTGTGTTTGTGTCTGTGTCTGTGTCTATGTCTGCATTTGTCTTTCTGTTTGTGTCTGTGTTTGTGTCTGTGTCTGTGTCTGTGTCTGTGTTTGTGTTTGTTTCTGTGTCTGTGTTTGTGTCTATGTCTGTGTTTGTGTTTGTGTCTGTGTTTGTGTCTGTATGTCTGTGTGTTTGTGTCTGTGTCTGTGTCTCTGTCTGTGTTTGTGTCTGTGTTTGTGTCTGTATGTCTGTGT
>OMNV01029330.1:0-12237 GCA_900303265.1 Brotula barbata
TGTTGCCAGTATGTGTCTTGGTGGGACCTCTGCCTTGTGTCACATGTGTTTTCATCACATTATCTGTAGACTCTGCCCTGTTCATTTTCTCTGCTTCTTCATAGACTCGTAGTCTTCTTTTAAAGTCTGCTAATGTAACATTATCTTCATTTTGTGTTACATGGACAGCTAGAGGCTTGAAGGACTCTGGATGTCCACCTAATATCATGGTGACAGTTAGTCCATCACTCATGGCCTCGCCTGCATCTTTGAGAGCCATAATGATGTTCTCTGCTCTTATGAGATAGTCAGTAACACTCTCATTGTCTGTCATCTGCAGTTTGGTCAGCGACGTGTACAGGTTTATTATCCTTGGCTTACTTTTCCCAGAATAATGCTCTCTCAGTATCTTCAGGGCTTTTCTGCCATCATCAGCTGCTTCATGTCTTATCAGTGACAGGCTTTTATCATCTATCAGTCTGATAAGTTCAGCATAGCAGTCTGTATTTTTCCTTCTAGCTTCAGCTTGCTGTTGTTCGTCACCGCCCCTTGGCTCATTTAGGATAGTGTCTTTTAGATTCAGGATATGTAAGTGACCTAAGAATCTTGTTTCCCATAGGTCATACTTATCTTCAGATCCGTCGAAGAGGAGCTGCGGTGCAAAGGCTCCTACTGCTCTGCTCGCCATTTTTGTCGATGCGCGCCTATTTTACTGTGGCCGCTCTCTTGGCTGAACTAGCTCTTTAACTTTCTCTTTCGCGTTATACGTCGCGTAAAACTTCTTCCGAATTTATATTGTTCTACTTATCTCCAAGCTGGTTCACTCACATGGTCCATAGAAGCTCCGTGTAATACTCCACGTTATACTTCTTCATGCCGTTTTGTGTCCAACTTTGCCTGGGCCCATAACCTGTTAAGGTTTTAAGTGCGCAGTCTTCTACTGCGTGATGGATTATAAGTAGAACACACTCGTTGCTTCTATTTAAGTCTTGGCATATTTATTCATAAAGTGCGAACTGATGCGAACCGCTGTATCCTCTCATCATACAAACTTATAAAACAATAAAACGCTCACTGGGAACGTGGTGACGTCATGTCCTGCACGTACCGTAAATCACATACAGATACGGCAATACAATACATTACCATAATACAGGGAGTAAAGACGCCATCAAATTACAATACTTAACAGTTAGAAAACCGCTCTAAAGTGCATTTTGCATAATATGGCACCTTTAAGGGGTGTAGGTGCAGTGTTATGGAGGATTCTGTGAACCAATCGAATTGAAACTAATCTTTGGATATTGTCAAAGTTGAGAAATCTATATTTTTGCAGGATGTGGCAATGATGGAATTGTCTGGGATTTCTGTCCAGGACTTTCAGGGCTTGTTTGTGGAGTGATTCTAGTGGCCTGAGGGTGTTTTTCCCTGCCTGGGACCAGCATGTGATGCAGTAATATAAACGAGACATTATCATAAGAGACAAGTAAAGAGCAATAGGAGAAGGATTATTTGTCCATGTAGGTTATTGAGTCTTTTTGAGTCATGGATTTGAAGGTATTTGTCAAGTATCCATCACCACAAAGACACCACTTACACAACCTCTCAACCACCTTTCTGCCTCTAGTGTCCTCTTGCGACAAAACAAAATATGGTCACTCTCACTTAACACAATACATACATATGTCAATTTAGGGTGACCACGTTGGCTTTAGAAAAGTAACAGATTAGCATTAGAAAGCAAGAGGTTAATAAATGAATTGGTTAATGTATCGTAATCAATGTCAGAGGCAGAGATTAAGGAAAAAAACTCTTTTACTTTAGGCTTAGTGCTTAACATTGTTTAAGGTCATGCATTTGTTCCACACCTTTCTGTGAGGAGTTTACATGTTCTCCCCATGTCTCTGTGGGTTTTCCGGTTTCCCCCCACCTATAAAAGGTAATGACTTCTGCCATTGCCCTTGACCAAGGAAGATCTGGAGTTGGTTCCCTGGTGCTGCTGTGTGTATTCACATGTGCATGTGTGTGCTGCCTGCTGCTCCTTATAGTTAGAATGGGTTTAATGCAGAGAAATCATCTTCTTGGAATCAGTAGGATTTACTAAAACAAAAATCTATGTCCACCCTCCAGTAGGTGGCGGTAATAAACCTTTCAGGTGGATGTCAACGCCTCAAGTACAAGACGAAGAAGAAGAAGAAGAAGCAGGAGTACTAGAAGAAGAAGGAGAACGAGGAAGGAAGTGTCGCTCTGTGTGTGATCATTGCTCTCTATGTACGAGTTGGTCGTCGCTGTGCCTCAAACAACGTGACACGACCGTCACGGCCACGGGCGCGTAGGTAAGCGAAGAGAACAGAGGGGGCTTTAGCGGGTTAGCATGAGATTCTGTCGGTACTGGAACCGGTTTGTAAAACTACGTAGATCTCTCTCTCTCTCTCTCTCTCTCTTTCCCTCTCTTCCTCCCTCTCTCTCTCTCCCTCTCTCTCCCTCTCTCTCTCTCTCTCTCTCCCTCCCCTCCCTCTCTCCCTCTCCTCCACGCTGGCAGGTACGTTGACCTGCTCTCCCTTGTGTGCTTCACGGGCACGGCTGCGTGTGTTTCTGATGATGGCCACGCAGACAGTTGTGTTCATGTTGAATTCATTTGATGTCTTGAGATCAATGACTCATCGATTGGTTTCTTTGCACTGAACGAAGTCAGAGCTGGAGGAGAAAAATAAGAAACAAAACTAAACTGTCAGGGTAGAATTTTTGTAAAATCACTAACCTCGACTATTTATCCTCAATCCCATTGTTAAATGACTCAATCTAAATTGTATATTGATTTCAAATAACACAAGAAAGAACAATATTGCTAATATGATTTTGTAGCTCAACTTTTACCTCCGTTGACCTTGGTGGTGGTCCCTGAGCATGGATGAATGAGTGAATGAGTGCTGTACATGTAATAGTTGGTGGTTTGTCTTCATCCTGGATGTGTTTTTGCGTACCCTGAAACTGTCCTTTTGATAGAGGGGCACCGCTGCAATAATCCATATATCGCCATCAATAGTCCAAAGATTTAAACTTGCGAACAATGGGACGCGTTATCAAATATGTATATGGTGTCACCTCATTCACAAGTATTATCATGTAAAATTATAACAACATATGATCTTTTTATCAGTGATTCTTGGCTTCTTCTTTCCCTCTGACTTCTATGTAATCGGTAACGTTTTTTTTTTTTTTGTGGGAAGGCCCTTTAGCCCAATGATTGCTGGGATAGGCTGCACTTCAGCACGACCCTAACATGGATAAGCGCTATATGGATATTGGATAGATGGACTTTGCTGATTGTTCATTATGAATCATATTTTACCTCTTTACAACCGTGTGCTTCTCTTATTCTCTGAACAGTAATAAACCAGTAGCACTTTATATGAAACAGGATCATCACAACGGACCGTTCTTGTCCTCCACTGTGTTCCTCCTCCTGTGTTAGTAAAATTGAAACTTTGGTTCATTTTTTTTTTGTTAGAACTTGATTGGACACTGCATGTAAAAAATTGTTTAATCCCATATCTAAAAAAATAAACTATTGCAAGTCTGTTTGAGTGAACATTGAGTAAATTGAAAAGTCATTTCCAAGGTAGTGCATATCATTTAGAGCCTACTGAATATTCTAAATAGAATTATCAGCGTCAAAGGTTCACTCATGAGCATTTGTAGCTGTGTGTAAAATAGGTGGTCAAGGAGGAGCCGTACGCTGTATGACATGATAGATAGTATCTGTGCGATTGAGTGACAGCTGATCTCGCAGCAGGTCCCTGCACGGGAAAAGGTCACTACTGTTATCAGACAACAAAATTACTACAAGAGGATTTTGGTCCTGTACTTGACTGTATTGTTGCTTCTATTTATTATACTTCATAATTGTAATACTGATACTGTATTTGTTTTGTGTTCAGGAGTGGAATGAAATTTCTTTTAGAAGTTGACTGTTGTGTATGCAGATTGATGTGTGGTTCTTCCCCTAAAATATGCGTTCTTCATGTTTTGTGTAGGTTCAGGAAGTGGACGCTTCCTTCTTGGTTTCATCTTGGTCTATGTGTGTGTGTGTGTGTGTGTGAGCTGAGTGAATGCGGATGTGTGTTACTGTTTAGTGTGTGTTGGAGTGTGTGTGTGTGGGTGTATGTGTGCCCACTATGTCAATGTTTGCCTGGATGCTCCATGTCCATGGGAGTCCATGGGTGCATCTTTGCCTCCTCTACCTTCTTCTTGTCCTCCCACCTCCCGGCCTGTGTCTCACAGAGGCCAAAAGAGAACGCAGCACAGCCCTGAGCAACCTGCTGACGCACATCAACACAACACAGTCAAACTCCCCAAGTGCAGGTAAGTACTCACCACAGTCAGATGGAACTAGCTTCTCCGTGTAAAGTTTGATCCATGGGCTTCATTTCTGCTGACCGCCCATTTAAGGTTCTGTGAATTATCTGTAGAAAGCAGTAAGGATGTCCAAAGTAAAAGGTAACAAATTTTAAACAGAGCGGTACAGACTTAGTTCGCTAGAGCATGTTGTACATCGTAATTGTAGTATTTATTTTGATGATAATACATTTGTCACATCATGATATTAACAACATTGTATTCATGATGATGCAATACCATAGCGTGGTACACAGCACAAAACAAGTATGGTTGAAAGTCAAGTTAGCGCCGTTACTTATGTCATTACACCATACCTGTTGAGTTTGAAGGGTGGCAGAGTTTGGTGAAGAGAGCACAGCCACCGAATAAATGTTATGGTCCAAACAAAGCAAACAGGGAACGTTATTGATGACTGAACAGAAAATACATACAGCACAGTGCCTTATTACAGAAGCAAACAGTTGAATGACATTACCGAAGCGATTACCTCTTATTGTAGTGGGAAGAAGGGGTTTAAGTCACACATTTAAAACAGTGTCTACCTTGGGGTGAACAGTAAAGCCATCAAACCAAAGAACTGGACCTGATTGTCATGCTTTTGCCATCATTTGCCACCAGTTAGTTTCCTTAACCTGTTTCTTCAAAGTACTCGCCCTAATTCTTTGTTGACGAGCTCTTTATTTACATGGTGTAATCTGAAACTAATATGAACATTCAACAAACTTTTTGTCTTTTTACCATTTGTTGAGTCCATTGGCAGAAGTGAAAGTAAATTCACCCATTATTTTCCTGTCTTATGTAGCACCACAGTAATGATGTTAATATCAGACACAGTGACATTTTTACTACCTATGAATAGTTATGAGAGAACAGAAGGATTATTCAAAACTGTCAATACTTTGCATGACTGGGACAAAATGTGGCACATTGTTTGCAGGACCAGGATTAAATTTCCTCCTGTACAGACGTCCAGTTTAGATTCATTCATTCATGGTGTTGTTCTTTTCTAGGTGATGGTGGAACCACTAAAAATGGAACATCTGAAGATTCCACAGAAAACCACAACACAACTGTGGCACAAGTCCCGCTCCTGGTCAAGCAGTCCTCTTCCCCTGATGAAACAAGACCCAGCAACATAAACCATACCCTCAGCAATTCCTCTGTCACTCCAATCATCTCTGCAGAAGAAGGCAGCCTACATCCTGTTTCTGAAGCACAGTCTGGACCCTCCAACCCTCCATCCCTTTCACCTTCATCTAGTCAACAAACCACATCCATGTTTGTACATCCCTCTTCCTTACCACCAGCCACCTACGATGTACCCACCCAGCCTATTGGTCAAAAGCCCTTATCCTCATCATTACCACCATATCAGGAGGTGGTAACACCTGACCATCATCCTCCATCGTCACCCACTCAGTCCACAGGCCTTCCTTTTCCCTCCGTTGATTCAACCAGCGTTTCGCCCACACATGTTGAGGAAACAGGATCCATTGCTACTGTACCAGTGCTTCCACCAAACATTACTTCATCACCACCTACAACACGGAAAACAATAAAGCCTACCACTGAAACCAAACATACCATACCTGACGCAACGATTACTAGTGTAATACCCACCCCTACAAACAAGCCATCTGCCTCTCCAAAAGCTGCCAATCAGCTAAATGGGACAAGTATTTCAATGCCGCCACTTCAGTCCACCACTACTCACTCACCATCAGAGACCCAGACCAGTAGAGCTACTACTAGCAGTACTGCCAAACTTGCTACGCAACACAACGAAGCAGTTACCACGGGAACGAGGGTTGGTGTGGTGGAGGTAGCAGGGACTGCTCTGACCACACAGCTGGTGGACACTGCTTCCCTATTGGCTGTCCTGCTGTTTGGCCTGCTTTTCTTTTTGGTGACGGTGGTTGTGTTTGTCACACAGGCCTACAGGAGCTATCAAAGGAAGGACTACACACAGGTAGACTACCTGATTAATGGGATGTACACAGACTCGGGGGTGTGACGCAGCACAGGGAGGTGTATGGGGTCAACATGGACTGAACTGAAGTTGATAGTGTCAATGCACAAGGTGACGTAGTGCCTCTAATGCCCATGGTTCTGTGAGAGTGGCATGGACTAAACTAAGGCTTCATTCGGGCAGATATTTTACACCTGATCCAACCTGTGACCTAAGTTTGCTGTGCGAATACAGCCAAGCCCGATGCATGCCATAATGTTTTGAGTCCAAACCCGACCCTAGACTGCTAAGTTTGTTCCCAGCTGACAGACAACATCAGTATTGTCCTTTATATTAATTGTAATCATTTATGGTAAACATTTCACTAAATTATTATTATTAATTGTCAACATCCCATGAGAGTGTGGCAGAATGGACTGAAGGCTTCAGAAGTTCTTTCATCAGGGATAAACCTCCGTTAATTCAAAATAATTTAAAATAAATCGGTACACACATTTCAGAATTGCACGGCTCCGCCACACTTTCTCACTCCGTGCTGCACTTACGCTTATACCGGAGTGTCGGTGCTGCAGTTGGTCAGCTGAGATGAATCCGAACATACCATTCTCAACACAGCCGACACTTGGAAATGATATCCTTATCTGGCACAGTGTGCTGTGAAGTGTGCCAGTTTGGGTTGGGATGTAATGATCGGGCTGAGAACTAAACCGGCACAAAAAATGTAGTAATGATCTCATTTAGTTCAAATGTTTTCATAATAAAGGTCAGCAGTTGTTTGAAGTCTTAAACGAAGTTGTGTCAATACCTAAGGTTTCCGAGAACAGCTGGCTGACTTGGTTAGCTGAGTGAGCAAACATCTTCGAGAGCTTCAACACTAAGATACTTCATTCATACACATGATAAACTTTGGAGCATTCCACATTCCTCAGAAAGTCACTTTAATTTTTTTGTGTTTGTTATTTTTTTTTCCTACGTTTTCTTCGCTAACGATGGCTGAATGTGTGCACGGTTGAGGGACAGCCGTGTGACCGCAGTGGAGCTCAGTCTTGCCGTGGCAGTATTGACGTTACATTTTATGAAAACGTCTGCTTGAACAGGCCCTGCATAACATTCACATTCATAGTTGGTCGGGTTGTGAACTAGCCTACAGAAGCTATCAAAGTGATCTTGGCTGCTAATGAGGCGAGCCATTTAGTTAGGCAACCAACACCAGCAGTTTTGAAGTTTTGAAAGACATTATTTGTAGCTGCTGGTGGCACCTTGACTGCTGGCCTTAACATTCGTTCACTGGTGGTGGTGCTGGGCTCTGTCCTTGGTGAAACCTGACAACAACAACCGCACAGGCACCAACACTAACCTTAGGCAAAGTAAGGCATAGTCATGTTAACTGGCATAATACCTTCATGAAGTTGCTATGATCATCAGATTCTGTCAAATTCTGTGCATCCATAACATAACATTTGCAAAATTAAGGCAAAAATTGAAAATGGTGTGGCTTGATTGGTTTCACACTGAATGGTGTTTGTTTACCTTCGTGTTTGCATTGATCTGTGGCCGACTCCTCCATTCCCAAAGTGTTTGAACTTGCATTGGTTTTAGTTGTTTAGTTTGTTTAGTTGTGCAATACTAACTGTAGACAAACTGGTTTCATATGACCGTGATCCAGCAAATGACTTGTAACATCAAACAAGCAGATGTCAACGAATTTGTTAACTTAACATCACACCTGTTGCTTGTTGCCGTGAACATTTCAGTTTGTTTCGGTGATTGTTTGTATGCTGATTTGTCATGCAGTGAATCCTGGTCAAAACCATAGCAGATACTTTATTAGATGATCTTTAGTAGGTCGTCATGATGAATGATCCTTTAAGTATTCTCCTCCTCCGTAATCTATCGCACCTTTACTATAAAAAAGCCATTTCAATCATAGTTGTTCCATAACTCGTGAACTTCCAGCCTGGTCCTCACCTCTCACGTCCATTAACCCTTACAGTTACTACGTTCTAACAGGAGCGAAAATCTTCTTGATGAAGCTCGTGGTTGTAATTACTACAATCTGCAGCAGCACCATTTATCTTGTGCGATTTAACGTTGCGTTATCCTCTAAAAGTAATAATAATCTTCAGCACTTTAGTCCGTCTGTTTTATATTTGTTAATCTACACATTACTCATGATTACACACGTGTTGCCGAGCTGACCGACGCTGCTTTTTGAATTGATAAGCATGCATTCGGAAGCAATGCGGATGGACGGAATCGTAGAATAAGGTTCAGCCATTCACAGAGTATACACTTTGAAAAAATAGGATTGCGGTGAGGAGGAGTAGGTGTTTTGGAGAATGAATGAACACGCAGGTCAAACGTCACAGAAACCAAATGATCCATTTAAAAAGTGGAACAAAGAGTGGTAGCAAATGATGCGTGAAAATGGCATGGAAACCTTTAAATCTTCACAGGATAAAAGTAACGCGTATTGCTGAGAATTCAGATGTAGAGGCCAGCTGTTCCCCTCAATGTGACACCGAGGGTGTTGTAACGATGACCATACTGTTTTACGTGTGAAATGCACAGATTGAACAAAAGTGTGGGCGGTGCAGCACCTCAGCAGAACATGGTTACCCCTGATGTGCCAAACCCCTGACAGTTAACACGAAGACTTGTCTTCTGATTTCCATTCCACAATGCACACGTTGTCATTCAAAGGGTATAAGTGGAACTGGCACTGTAGTCATGTTCTACAACTGATTGTAGTCTTTTCTCTTATCACCCACTTGTCTTAGTTGAATTTGTCCATTGGTGGTTGATGTGAAATTGCCAAATGAAGCATGATTGCATAAGATAAAGCCAAGGGAAATAAGCCATTACCTGTGTGTGACAGCTTATACTGTTAATATAGGAGCAGACAATAAACGGATTCAAAAATGTCTGTTTTGGTTCATAGCTCTTTGTCCATTTCTGCAGGATCCTACCATCTTATTCTATTAGGCAAGTTTCATATTTCCTCTAAATTTGACTGCACTCAGAGTGTCGTAATGGAGTACTTTGTTCTCCACTGCAATACAAATCTAAGATGATTGAGTATGCCTTGAAAATTGTATTTGGGTATCATGAAGTCATTATTGAATGAGGGTTTCGGTATAACCTATTTAACCAGCTGTAATATCTTAAAGACTGATGTTTACTGGTCTCGTTAGCAATTTTACAATTAACTTTTGATTAGCTGATATATCTGCTCACAGTGAAGAAACAACACATCACACGCAGCAAAGAAAACATAACATTTACTGTATGAGCACAAATAGTCACTAATATCAGACAGAAGCTCATTTCAACAAAAAAGTCATTTATAATCAAATGTAAAATAAATGAACTTTTCTGAACACCAATTTGAATCTAAATAATTTATAACAAACAATCTTTATAGACAAGATGAAAGTGAAATTAGGTGCAGTCTCTAAATGGCACGAGATGACCAAGCTACACAATACTAAAACGTGAAAAAATCCAGCAAGAAGAAGGAAAAGATAAGCAGGAAGGAAAAGATAAGAAGGACTTCCACTTCCACTAACTTCCACCTGGATACATTCCACAACAATCGGCTGGTCAGAAATGAGAGTGACATTTCATCCTTAACAAGGTGAAAACAAAAGACACCATGGAAATAAAGAGACAGCATGAATGCCTAGCAAGGGTTAAATAGCACACACACACACACACACACACACACACACACACATATACACACTCAGTTATTTGAGCAAACCAAGAGGCAATTCACTAAAACACAAACTGAATTGTTTGAGCTAATAAAAAGAAGTTATTCTTGTAATTGATGAAAGATGTGCATATGTATCTCAGGGAAGTTAAAGCACCAACAGCAGAAATGCCACTGTTCTCTACCGTTTATTGATCATAACAATAAACAAATCAAAGCGTTTCATGTCGACTATTTTTATCATTGTCCTTATGTAAACTCAACCTCAAGTATTTGCAGCATCTTCACCATTATTTCATTGAACATTGAGTTACAGGACATATTTGTAACATTGAACAACATTTCAGTGCACAGCTTTCCATTTAAACTCAACACTGACTACTGAGTACAACACTGACATCAATCACAATCGATCCGTTTCTCCATATGTGGATCAGATGAGAGCTTATGGGTGGTCTGATAATTCATTATGATCTTGAGCCCACCTGTGCTAGTTGACTACCCCAGATGGACATATGACAGCACGTTATTGTGTTCACAGGTCCATCTGTTATCATCAAACCTAAATATGTTGTCACAGTTAAAGGTGTGTAATGTAGTGTAATGGAACAGGAGGAGACTTGGGCCCCAAGTGATGTCAGTCATTGTGATGTAATGTGACACCAACTTTAATGTTTGCATTAGACTCTGTTATTATAATATAACTGTCTGACTGTACTAATGTAGAGGAGGTCTGTATTCTAACACCAGGGCTGTCACAATATTTCTATATATGTGGACCTTGGACGTAACGGCTCCTGCTCTGCTGTATGGCAGCAGGAAACCTTTTCATTCAAGGGAGATGCTTCGCTCCCTGAGAGCGATAGGACGCGACGGCAAGGTTCACCCCATCCTGGAGGAACTGAGGCACAGGTATCAGGGTAGTGGGGCCGGAGTGAAGCTTAAGGCTAAGATGAAGGCTCACTGGCGAGCATACGAGACCTTTATTCCCTCGGTTTGGACGAGAAACGCGAACTCCATCACAAACAAGACAGACGAGCATATATAACATATAACATGTCCAGGGAGTTCTGACACACTGTTGCTGTTTGTGTCTACATCCCACCACGAGCACATGCAGAGACGGACGAGTACTTTATTGAAATCTCTGGGGATTTTAATCATGCTTGTCTGGTCTTTACACTTATGGACTTACAATTACAATTCGCACTTATCAGACGCTTTTATCCAAAGCGACGTACATATGAGAATTACAACAACACAAGCGAGGATCTATTAAGTAGAACAACGACAGTAAGAGCCAAAGAGCTCAGGTTCTGGTCCAAGGGACCTAGTTGCTCCAAGGCAGTGCAAGGAGGACTTTATTCATTATGTTGACTGCCCCACCCGGAGCAACGGGACCATAGACTTACTTTATGTGAATGTGAGGGACGCCTACACTTCCCTTTCCCTAACCCCACTGGATAAATCTGACCATTATCTGGTCCTCCTGCAGCCCCAATACAGGCCTAGGAATCAAAGACAACCTACAACCACACGCTCCTTCAGGAAATGGTCTCCTGAGGCAGAGGAGGCTCTGAGGGACAGGAATGTGCTGCTGGAGCCACACAGTGGGGACATTGAGGGGATCACACAGTGCATCACAGACTACCTTAACTTCTGCTCTATTTCCTGAGGAGGCTGGGGTCCTTTAACATTTGTAAAAAGATGCTGCTGATGTTCTCCCGGTCTGTTGTGTCCAGTGTCCTGGTCTATGCTGTAGTGTGCTGGAGAAGCAGCAGCAAGAAGAGAGACACCGCACGGGTGGACAGACTGGGGAGGAGAGCTGGATCAGTAGTGGGCACAGGAGTAGAGTTCATTGTGACAGTAGCAGAGAGAAGGACCCTGGACAAGGTGATGTCCATCCTGGACACTGTCCACCACCCTCTACAGACCACCTTCCTACAGGCAGAGGAGTTTTGTTCAGTCAACTCCTCCCTGGGTGGGCGGGGGTCAACAACAACACACTGACTGACTGACTGACCAGACATTTAGCACTGTATTGTTGTTGTATATACAGTATATATATATATATATATATATATACACTGTATATTTGTGTGTGTGTATATATACTATTATACTGTGATATTGTTATATGTTGGTTATACTTTATATTATATTGTGTTATATT
>OMNV01029330.1:12257-32322 GCA_900303265.1 Brotula barbata
GTTAGCAGTGGTATAAATATGGTTATTGTTACAGTATTGCAAATATTGGTAAGCAGGATGAGGTTTAGTATTTGTAATAACACACAAGTACATACATGTTGTTGTATATACAGTATATATATATATATATATATATATATATACACTGTATATTTGTGTGTGTGTATATATACTATTATACTGTGATATTGTTATATGTTGGTTATACTTTATATTATATTGTGTTATATTATTCTGTGCTTCTTTTATCATTATTTTTGTTGTTTTTGTTATTGATTTTATTATTGTCAGCTACTGGATGACATGAATTTCCTTCCATCTACCTGTCATCTCTAACTATGACGTCATTTACCGATCAGGGCCCAAAATGCTCCTGAGCCCTCCTGCAGGTCCTGGACTCTGAGTGGCTGACATATTACAGAATCTGGCTGGAACTGGCTGTCAAAAACAGTTTTACCTTCCTTGGCTCTTGACAGCTTGTGCCTGTTGCCCTCTGTTCTGGTTTCTATTGTACCCAAAGGCCACATGCTGGCCAAAAGTGGATGCCCTTGTCTACAGCACCATCAGCTCCTGCCATGTTTGCCAACTCAACAATAAAACAGTCAAATCACACCCAGCTCCTCTCCCGTCTGGTCCTCTGCCACGCTGATCATGGCAGAAAGTCGCGATGGACATTATTGCACCAACTGACACTGCTGTTTTTTACTGCAGGCGTGCAATCATTGACTCATTACTATTGCTAATGGCCTTTTATAAAGTATAAACTGATGCCAAACAGGGTGCATGTGCTCCCTCCTTCCAAGAAAGGGACACGTGGAAGGCACAGAACCCATTAGATGTCCTAAAAGGACACAGGAATTGCAGTGATCATAAACAGTAAACTCCGTGGTGCCAGAGAACTTGCTTCCCACCTTATTGCTCGCTAAGATGTTCATTAACGTCAGGAGAGAATAATGAACAGTCGTTCAGCCAGACTGAAGCGAGCCACTCCCCATCCAAACCCGATGCGGTCTAACTGTTGACCTCCTCTGTGAGGCTCCAGGCAATCTGTGTGGAACCACAGTTGGACCGAGGTTGATAGTGTGAGCGGTACAATCTCCATCAGATGGCTACATACGGTCCTTTACAGAAATACAAATAATTGCTATTGACAGTCGCCGCTGTAAGTAAAATGTTATAATGCAACTTTTGTGTTATTATACGACCGATTTTCCCACAACACGGTAAAGGTAATGGCTACAGGTAAACATAACCACTACGCCACCGTGCAGCCAAACAATGGCACACTGAATGTAGTCCTAAAATGATATATGTGATATAGAAAAGTTTCTTTTAGCGATAAAAACCTGGTGATGGTGTGCCAAAGAAGTATTTCCTTCATTGTGAAGCCGATACGAAAGTAGGCCTTAGAAGTAACCCTTCACGTCCCTCATCCTTCACGTGCAGGCTGTCCTTGCAGACTTCCTACCTTAAATATTATGACTCACTGTAGTAACTTTACGATGTTAAGATGGTAAATTTACAACTATATTCTCATAAATTACTGAATTGAGAATTTCCTGTTTGGCATTTCTGTCCTTAAAGATGAGCTTTCCAGATTGCCATGGACCCACGGAGGAGGTCTGCAGTCCGACCGTGTGACTTAAATATGGCACGTCGGACTCCATCTGCGACGTGTCTTGCACTTATGTCGAATTATATGTCACCATATTTGATTTACTGCACGAGTGAATGTTCTAAATGAGGCTCTGGGGTTTCTTAAGTTGATCTGAATGTATTTTTACTCTTCACATGTGTCAGTTGTGTGAGGATAAAGCTCTAAGGACGCCTCTGCCCTCTCCCCCTCGTCTGCCATTGAGTACATGCATGCATTTTCTTGGCCCCTTCTCAGAAGCTGAGGGTCCAACGTGGCGGTGGGTGGCTGGGTTCTTTAGGGTGCCGGTATCCCCTCTGTGTACGCAGCGTCGTCCAGCTCACCATGTTGCTCGCTCCCTGGGTACTGTGCGTGGCGCTTGTGTGTGCTGTGCAAGTGTGAAGCACGTGTGGTTCGAGTGGCCCTTCTTGGATGCCTCGTCTCTACAGTAGTCCACCTCCCCTCGGGTGACCTTCAGCTCCAAGTCCTGAGATCGCTAATGCTGGCGAGGAACTAATTGGCCTACGTTAAACTTTCCATCTGCCTGTGTTGTACCGAAGGATTCTTTGTTTCGTGCATTTTGTAGCGGTTGAAATTCATCGTTTTAGCAATCATCAATAAATATAAAATTCTTTGATGACTGGAATCACGTCTCCTGCCCTTCAGTGCGACAAACCTGAACGCTTTCGGTGAATAATTGCAACCTTAACTTTCCCTGGAATTCCAGGGTGGCGTAGTCGGTCGTCCCTGAGTGGTCCAGCTATCCGTTGCCCCCACTCAACTTAACCCAGACTGTAGTCTTCCCTC
The DNA here is from genome assembly GCA_900303265.1 of Brotula barbata. NCBI lineage: Eukaryota > Metazoa > Chordata > Actinopteri > Ophidiiformes > Ophidiidae > Brotula > Brotula barbata. The sequence continues at coordinate 14,698 of OMNV01029330.1, forward strand.
TCCGTCTTGCTGGCCACAGATGGATAGACAGACAGACAGACAGATATCCCGAAGGAAATTCCAGCCATACATAACACTAACAACAATAACAAAAATAATGATAAAAGGTAGCAAGAAATATATAGTATAACACAATCTAATAAAAAAGGTCTTTATATGTTGGAGGAAGGATTAACGTTGTCATTGTAGAGAGACAGAAAGTGAGTAAATAATAGTCTAAATGTGTTTAGACCTACAATCTAATTATTTTTCTGTTGATCCTTGTTTTATTTTAAGTCAAAAATCAATCAAAACACTTAATATTTGAAAAAAGAACTACAAACATAAAGCAGAACAGCTGCTTCAAATTTTACAGTTGAAATATCTCATTTTTCAAAATAACTTCATAACTTAACTACTTTTAAGCCCACATCCGATATAAACCTGTATTGTAAAATGTTAGAATATCAAATTGAATGAAAAGACTGACTTTTCCTCAGGACTAAATAAACGACAGTAATGTTCACTGTCACTGTCTTTTTTTAGTCTCTGGATCTCTCACACAGCCTCAGTCACTTCTTCGTTCGTTGTGTGTGTGTGTGTGTGTGTGTGTGTGTGTGTGTGTGCGCGCCTCTCTGTGACATTAAATCAGCAACCATTTCCACTGAAGGTGTGGTTGCGGACAGTCCTGGGTCAGAGTGGTGCGAATCTGCTGCAGCAGCCACCGGGACCGCGGTGAGACGAACTAAGTCGCCAAGGGGATCTGGAAAGTCGCCAGATCTAGCGACTAATTTGCATAAAACCATGCAGCGGTAACATTATTTTGACAAGTTGTTTCCGTCTCACGGACAGGCTGCGCTCTGCGCGGGACAGCGGTGACTTATTTTGAAAGTTCAAGCCGGAAGCATTCAGGTGTCTGTGCCGTCGCGGCCCACGGAGCAAACGGATTTCAGTGTGTCGTCCGAACCCCTGCGGAGAGGAAGCGGAGGCTACGAACTGATTTACCGAGGAGAGGAACCGGCACAGCTCAGCAAACATGTACGTAAACCCGTCCGACACAGAGACCCCTTTATGTCTTCATGTCCTCAGCCGGTCCATCGACTTTGTGTCTTCATGTCCTCAGTTTGGTCAGACTCTTCTGTCTGTGTGTCCCTCTCAGCTTAGAGGGCTCGGGTTCACTTCACTCCGACGTAAACATTCACCTCATTTATGACGTATACATATACACTATATACTGAATATACAGTATATATGACGTATATACAGTATATATGACGTTTATACTGTATACATATATAGAACTGAAATAAGTTTGATTTTTTAAAATAACAGTAAATATGTTCAAATGCGGCAAAACAGACACGGCATAATTTTAATGAAAAGTATTTGCTGCAGGGCTCTGTCCCTCTGTCCCTTTCTGTCCCTCTGTCCCTCTCTGTCCCTCTGTCCCTCTCTGTCCCTCTCTGTCACTCTCTGTCCCTCTGTCACTTTCTGTCCCTCTGTCACTCTCTGTCCCTCTCTGTCCCTCTGTCCCTCTCTGTCCCTCTGTCCCTCTCTGTCCCTCTGTCACTTTCTGTCCCTTTCTGTCCCTGTCTGTCACTCTCTGTCCCTCTGTCACTCTCTGTCCCTCTCTGTCCCTCTGTCCCTCTCTGTCCCTCTGTCCCTCTCTGTGTCTCCCCCTCTCTCTCTCTCCAGCAGTTGTTTTAAACTGACTTGATGAGTGTGAATCGTGAGTGGAGCGATGTGTTGACTGACAGGTATCATGATGAAGACGTCCTGCAGTGTGTGTGTGTGTGTGTGTGTGTGTGTCTCAGTAGAAACTGACCCTCACCATCCAGCTGATGATGAGCTGATTGAACATTCCGGCCTGTGTTTAAGTTGTTGTTGTTGTTGTTGTTGTTGTTTGGATCCCTGCTGTTGTCATGTATGTCAGAGGACAAGCGCACCCACACACACACACACACACACAGGCAGTGGACTTAAGATAACGATAGATAAACATTCATCCGTGGTGTCGTTTGCTGGAATGTTTTGCTTCTTCTCTCTACACGGAAGGAGTTGACTGACTGACTGATTGATTGATTGATTACACTAACCAGGAAATGTGTGGACATGTAAAGTACTTTTTATCTCCTCAAGTATTTTATGGTGTTGAGCTCATAATATGTATTCCGTGACACACACACACACAGACAGACACACACACGTTTGCTTTGAAGTGAATGACTTCCTGTGGTGAGGCAGACCTCCAGAGCTCCATGATAACCAGGACAAACAACCGTTTTACAACACGAGCCAGATGGAACAGGAGGAAGTGGCAAATCTTCTTCATACTGTGTTTTGTTCATCCTTTCTTTATCCCTTTTACTGATATTCCCATCCCGGAACACAGTACGTCCATAGACTTCATATGACAGACGTAAATTTAAAAAAAACATCCACAAGTTGTGTTGAGGAAAAAGAATTTAGATTCCTCATTCAATACAAACGTGCTGCTGATCTTTAAAGTCTTTATTTCATATTGAAACGTCTGAAATCATCCTCAAAAGTCTTCTGACACAGTCAACAACAATAAGGTTTTATGTAGGCTTTGACTGATCGTGGTGTGTCGGCTCTTTCACAGGATCGGCAGCGTCTCTGTTCATCTGTTGGTTTTGTGAACGTTTAGCTGTCGTGTATTTGGTCACAGTATTCTGTAAACATATTGGCGTCCAGGTTATTGATTTATTGATTTATTGCCGTGTGGTCAGCTGAGTGAAGCGGTTTGCAGCCTCCTCGTTGTGTTCTGCAGGCTACAATGTGAAACGACAGGGCTGAAAATCCAAATCAAGAGCCAAATAAGAGACTTTGCTGAGGACACGTACTGATGTTCAGCCCTCAAATTGCTCGTACGTTCTGTTGTTTTCTTTTCCACAAGTTTGACCAATTTTTCCACTAAAGCACCAATTTAAAATTAGGCCTCAGGAGGCGTGGTAACAATGTCTCAGGGCTCCTTAGGAGACGTCCTGAACATCGGTGGTATTGATAATACTATAAACTGTAATAATGCCATTCATTTGGTGTTTTTGGTTCCATTCATGATAGACTCTTGAAACAAATCAACCCCTAACAGGAGGTACGAGGACCAGGACACTCCCATCACTCGCCCCTGTTGAATTATAAAATATGATGTCACCAAGACTATTACGTGTTTTTTCAGTGTGTTTTCAGTGTAAATGAGCTGCGTTTCCCGTAGACGGCGGCTCCTTTTGTCTTGCCGTATTATTAACATCATAAACACCGAGTAGCTTTCCTCTATCTCGTCGCTCTTAATTTTTCCGTGTATTCTTTAATCTGTCCATTTATGGTTAATAGGAGGCAACGACCAAATGCTTGAGGTAGAGTGAGAGAATGTGTCTTTGGCAGCCTTTTGGTGACGGCCATGTTCCACTACCACCACCTCAAAGTACATCAACATTACCTAATGCCAAAACAACATGAAGAGCCTTCCATACTATCTCTGTGATCCCGAACCGTCTGTCCACACGTACACGGGCATTTTGTAAGACGCAGCTTTGTCACTGCTTTTTGGCTTTCCATCCACACGGACGGCGTCTTAGGTCGCTGAAAACGTGGCTTCATGTTGTCTGACAGAAAACGCCGGTCCGCGTCACCTCTGGAGAACAGCGCCCAGCTACGGGGGTGATTTCAATTCGAGGTGATGATGTGCATCACGTGAGCAGGTGGAGGCGGCGCCCTTCTCCGACGCTAATGGATGCGTTTGATTTGTTGTGCCCTTCACAGCGTGTTTTTGTGGTTTTCAGTACGGACAGTATGAACTTTTTTATGAACGAAGGAAACCTCTGCTTGTACCTGTGGACGAGGCATAAACGTCAACACGCGCTTTTCAACGTCATAGTTTATACGTTCATGGTTATAATTAGCCCAATTTATTTTGATTTAATGTTGCATCGTATCAGTAAACATACAGGCCAATACTAACATGTCTGCACTGTGCCAATATCGGCCAATAAAATTGGCAAACCGATATCTGGGTGGGGGCCCCATTATTTATTATGTTACTACCATAACAGGTGACCTCTCCTCTTCTGTTGTACAATGTCTTTGAAGTTTGGCAGAGACTTTGATAGGGCGTAGATGAAAATCATAACTCTGATCTACAAACTGTGCGTGTGTTGTGTGTTGGATTGTGTGAGATGGCCTCCTTTGAAAAGATCTGCAGTAAAATGACTGTCATGTTGTTATTATTCGACACAGACACGTCATCTGATTGATTTCATCACAGTGAGTCCAAAGTAGCCTTTCGGTAATGACAGAGCTGCTGCAGCAGTAATCATGTATTCGCTGGACTGAACAGCTACTTAACTCTCTGCTGACCTGCTGTCTGTCTGCCTGTTTATCTGCCTGTCTGTCTGTGAGTACAACTCTCATCGTAACAGTGTCATGGACTAGAACGGGACGTACCACTGACGCTGTTATTGACATGATTGACATGAGCTGTGATAGACTGAAATAATAACAATAACCAAGATGAATCCAGATATGAGTCCAACTGGAAGAGGTCTTAGACTCTGTGTGGACCTGATGGGAGACAAAGGACAAAGACTCAGGGGACGAAGACAAGTTAGTATTGGGACATGAAGTAATGGGACATGACTGAGTATAGATAGAGGGAGGAAGGGCAGTGCATCCTGGGAAGTCCCCCGGCAGTCTAGGCGTACAGCAGCATAACTAGGGGCTGGTCCAGGGTGATCCTGATCCAGCCCAAACTATAAGATTTATCATAAAGGAAAGCCAGGGACAGAGAAGTGTGGGCTGAACTGCTCAGTCTGCTGCCACCACGACCCGGACCGGGACAAGCGGCAGAAAATGGATGGATGGATGGATAATAAGGTTTTCCTCGCTTTCATCGTACATGTTTAAGATTTAAGTACACCGTAAAACTTCAGCTATGTTCACATTTTTCTAGGCGCTGTAAACAAATCAAAATCAGGCTAGATTTTAAACAGTCCTTACACTAACACTTAGAGAGACACAGAGTGAGAGTGAGGTGAACAAAGGGTTCCATTTCCAAACTCTGACAGTTAGTGAGGATGCTCTGCTTGTAACTGGAGGCCATGTCTGCAACAGCTTTTGATCTTTGTGATGTTGAGGTCCTGACTGAGGCCTACCCCTGCAAACAGTCACCAGGTGATGACGGACTCTCATGCTCTGATTCTCAACATGATAACATATGAAGACATGTTGCACTTCATATACTGAAGATTATATTCTAGATTGAGTTGACATTTACTGAGACAACTTCAGAACGCTGAGAAAAGAGCTCATCAGTGACACACAGTCACAGTAAATGGACTGCATTTCTAGAGCCCTTTTCTAGTCTGTAGACCACTCAAAGCGCTTTTACAATGTTTGCCTCACATACACACATTCACACACCGACAGCGAGGTAACCATGCAAGGCCCACTTACTTGTCGGGAGCAATTTGGGGTCAGGGTCTTGCTAAGGGACCTTCGACATGGTGCAGCCAGGGATCGAACCGGCGCCCCTTTGATCACTAGGTGATCACCTTACCACCTAAGCCACGTCGCCTCCAAATCCTTTTCATTCTAATTTCCCACAAATTCCATTTTAGTCCAGATTGCATTTTTTTTCCATTTTGACCATATTCAATTAATGCATAATCAAACAAATTCAATATTTCCACAGCTTCTCCAAATTTCTTCACAATAGAATTGTTGATTATAACTGTAAAGCTAGGCTAAGCTAACTCCCTGGGTCTTCTGTATCTGACGCTTTGATAACAACTCTGATTCAGTTATTCAACTTTATTCTCTTGCTGCATTCCTCAGTCAGTTAACAAATACAATGGGGAAAGTTTTCTGTGTTGAATCAACAATTATGGTTTGGCTAGTATAATCTCTTATATATTGTTGGTCAAGTACAATATGCATCACTGCTGAGCATCTACACAGATAAAGGTCACAGAGGCACAATGGGCCAGTTAATAAGTTAATGAGCTCAGAGACTGTTACTGCCAAACTAAGCACCACATGACACTGTGTGTGTGTGCGTGTGTGTGTGTGTGTACCCCTGTGAAGTGCAGACCTTCTGGTTAATCTACAGCTGGCAAATAAGCAGCTTAACTGTCCTTGGATTGCAGCAGGCTCATAAAGAGGCCAGAATGTGTATGAACTCCTATTGATACACGTTAGATACATTCTTGATATTCTTATACTGTCTGTTACCAACGCACAGTAATCATCACATACACACACATGTTGGTCACGTGGACTCTTATATGTCTTGAGAGGTCCCCTAAATGCGTTCATCCTAGGCCCAGCAGGAAGTCGGTTGTTTAAAATATACAGAACAAGTGCAGTGAACAACGCTCACAATCTCCATGGAACCGGTGGCATCTTGTGAACTCGGTAATTACTTTCATTACCTAACTAACTGTGAGGGGCGGAATACTGCCTGTTGATATATTTCTACTTTTCAGACTAGGCAGCGTCAGATCCTTCTGATGCTCATGTCGTCGGTCAAATAAAATAAATAAACAGGAGATAAACAACCATCTCCATAAGACCAACAGCGAGGAAGCAGTGGGAGAATGTAAATGGTAAATGGACTACATTTATGTAGCGCTTTTCTAGTCTGGAGTGTTAAAACAGCTGATCAGGGAGGCCCGGGAAGGGGAAGGGGACCTGGCTGTCCTATGGCTGGACCTAGCCAATGCATAAGGTTCGATACCCCAAAAACTAGTGGACACGGCATTGGAGCGCTACTAGGTCCCAAGCAACATCAAGGACCTTATCATGGATTATTATCATGACATTAAACTGAGGTCCACTTCTGTGACCGTCACATCTCAGTGCCACCGACTAGAGAAAGGGATCATCACCGGGTGCACCATCTCACCCGATGAGATGGTCATCCCTTGGCCATGAACATGCTGGTCAAGTTGACCGAGGTAGAGTGCAGAGGCCCAATAACCAAATCTGGAGTTCGGCAGGTTCGGAGGTGGCCATTGCTGGTATATGAATCACACTGTCCGCTGTGGGGGGAGGGGCATTCCAAGGAGGTCACTGTGCAAGGCCTAGAGTCTCCTGTGCATAACTGGAGCATGGAAAAGACAAGCCATCGGTAGAGCTTCAGAGGCGGCAGAGAAAGCTTCATGATGGCTGTGGATCAGGAGGGACAAGTTGTGGGCTAATGCTGCTTGGACAGAGGCCGGGAAGTGATCACTCCTGGTTGGGTCATCAGGGTAAGGGGGTCTGAAGTTGAAAGACCTGAAACTCCCAATGACACATGAGGGTGGCAGAAGGAAGATAGGTGTAGGTAGGTGACGTGGTAGCTGTCAGGATCCACAATGCAAGAGAGAGCATCTGGTTTGATGTTTTTAGAGCTAGGTCGGTAGGACAGAGAAAATTTGAAACTATTAAAAAAGTGCCCCCTGGCCTGATGTGAGTTGAGTCGCATGTCGAATGTAGGTTCATTAGGGGAGAAGATGAGGATGTCGTCCAAATAGACGAACACAAAGAAGCAAGCTGCGTCCAGCAAAGATGGGGCAAAAGGTGAAAGAAGAGAAAAGAAGAAAAAAAGAGGAAAAAAGGGAAAAAATTAAGAAAGGAAAGGAAAAAGACAAAATTTTGGACAAATCCTTTTTCACATAAAGATAAAAACACTTTTAAGAGGCAGTGGGATTCGAATCAGCAAAACCGTGATAAGTGCTGAAGTGCTGAAGTAGTATTAAAAGTGATGTAATGCTACAGTATTTTAGGGTTGTTATTATAGTAGTGTCAACTATACTGTGCATTTTGTGAACTGTGTATATAACTATATATAGAAATACTACATATGCTTCATTTTTGGGACTCTCTCGTTTCCTTTCAAGACATTCTATCTGGGCTGGTTCAGATATCGATGGTACAAACAACAGCCTCCTTGCTACAGAGATGTGGGCAACATCAAATCTTGGCTTGTAAACTAAGATATACAAGACAAAAGACAGTTCAATGAAAAGACACAAATGCATTGTGATAATGATGTGCTAAGCTAGTTATATTTAAATTATATCACAATTAGGTTGTAATGATTATGATGTAATGATCTTTGTGAAAGAGTAGTAGTTTCCATTCATCACTGACAAGTTAAATTTAGTCTGTGCTGCAAGACATGGGCTAAGTGACTGCAGAAACTGTCTCCCCTGGACTGGATCAGCTGACTGTTGGCACAAAATTAGTTAAGATTTCATTCTTTGTCGCTACTTCTTTATTTGTTAGACGTTTGCGTACCTTTGCAGCGTGAAATCCATTCACATTTGTATTCAAAATTATCTAGCCAATGTAGTATATGAGAGAATCTTTTTAGCAATAACTCCTGTGTGAATGTCATAATATGTAATATTCAATATTTCTGACAGAATACAGAGCAAAAGTAGGAAACTTTTGCATGTAAAACTTCTTTCTACCTACAAACTCGAACGAACAGATTGGGGGGCGAGGGGGTGTGGATTGTGAGGCTCATCATACAGCGTTACTGTAATTACTTGATGGATAAAAAAGTTTTGCTCCCTGGAAAGAACTTCCCACAACGACAGATAATTAACAGACAAATGATAGTTTTAAACCCACCTGTTCTTGATGAATGTCACTTTTCGGAGCTCTTAGCTTCACCTCTCTTCATTTATTGGCGTCGTTATTCAGCTGAAAATGTCATTTCAATTCAAGGTAACGTCTCATTTCCGGATGTCTCTCGTCCACTGCAGTTATTCTTCATGAACGTAGTTGGTCGAATGTTCAACATTTCTCCAACATTCTCCTCCTGTGATTGAGCAAATGTTGAAGGTGAAGAGAATGATCGGTGCAGGATGTTGAAGCCTGCTGACGTGACTTGCTGATAGGTCCATCATTGCTTCAACATTACCCCCACATTGACGGACGATCGTGCAGCAGCTGGCCTCATAAGCCAGGGCTTGTGGGTTCGAGTCCCTTCTGGGGTGTCTGGTAGAAGAGTGGCGCAGCAGAAGCGCCCATAACCCAGAGGTCAAGGGATCGAAACCATCCTCTACTAATTGAGTCGTATGATACTGTATGGAGTTTGTGTCTGTGTGGGTTCCCTCTGGTTTCCCCAACCCACAGAAAAATAAAACTCATGCTTTAGGTTCATCATTCCTGCTGTTGCCCTGACCGAGTTAAAGGTGGAAGATCTGGAGTTGGTCCGCAGGCGCTGTTGTGTGTGTGTGTGTGTGTGTGTGTGTGTTTACATGTGCATAGGTTGGCTGCCCACTGTTCCTCATTGAGGGTGGGTTAAAATCCCCCATGGGGATCACTAATGTACCCCTCTGTCTCTTTTCTCTTTCTCAAAATAAACAGTTAGATATTTTTTAAAACATCATTCAGATCCATCTTATCAAAGGGACATGTTGTGGTAGATCCCATAGAAATTAATGATGCATTCAGAGACTAGTATAAAGGACTATATGATACAAAAAAGGAAACTAATCTACAAAACCTAAACAACCTAAAAAGTTTAGATGAACTGCGTATACCGTGTCCTCCAAATGAATATAAAGAAGATCTGGGGCGAGAAATTAACGGAGGAATTGGACAAGCTATTGAAAAATTGCAGTACCTGATGGTCTTCCAATTGACCTGTATAAAAGATTAAAGAACAAGCTACTGGCGTCCCTTTTGTAAATGTTCCTGGAGGCATTTCAAAGTGACAGCGTTCCTCCTACTATGTGTGGTGCCCTAATTATTTTACCATCAAAACCAGGGAAACCCTCTAACAAATGTGAAAACATGAGACAAGTGTGTTCAATTCTGACCTTAAAATATTATGTAAGCTTCTAGAAAAACGGCTACAAAAATATTGCCAAATATCATTAATAGAGATCAAAACAGATTTGTAATGGGAAGGCAAGATTTCCATAATATAAGTAGGGTACTGAATATTATACATTTTAACGAAGAAAAACCAGTCACAGCACTTCCATCATCAGAGGCAGAAAAGGCTTTTGATTACGTCGAATGGCTTGATCCTTTGGGATGAAAGATTTGGATGTGGAAATAACTTATATGATATACCAGACATACGCACAAAATGGACAAAAACCAGAGGAACCTTGTTCCACTGTATTTGGCAAAGCAGAAACATTAGAATATTTTTGGGAAGAGGTCAGAATTATAACCTACAGTATGTCAAAGCAAATCGTACTGGATCCTAAGTTGTTCCTGTTGGGTCTACATCCAGAGAATCATCATTATAGCATGTATGAACTAGTATTTATCGATCTCAGCTTGGTTACTGCCAAAACGTGTATCGGTATGGAAAAGATTTCTAGACCAAGCACCACTGAATAGATAAGACAGATGCTATCAAGCCGTCCGCTAGAAGAAAATATGGAGGCCGTTCATTGATTTTATTAAAAACATCGATCTGACAAACCACCAAGCAAACGAGTAGCTTTTGCTGACAGTGCAGTGTCCAAGCTGGTATATGTAGGTGTATTACTTCTAAGAATCTTACATTTTGTCCATCCAATTTCTGCCACTTATCCTGATCTGGGTCACGTGGCAGCAGACTGAGCAGATCAGCCCACACTTCTCTGTCCCCGTCCAGGTCCTCCAACTCATCTTGGGGGATCCTGAGGCGTTCCCAGCCCAGCTGAGAGATGTAATCCCTTTAGCGTGTCCTGGGTCTTCCCAACCCATAATACACATTGAATAGCCGATCAAGAGGTAGTGATTTATGGCATTATTGTTCCTATAATTGGTACTTTAGTGGATTTTCAAAATAATCGCTAGTTGCAGCTCTTCTTACTATTGCACATGCATTTTGTATTTGCACTTGAAAACAAATACAAAAAACGCTGTCAACGTCCGGACATTAATGTTGTGATATGATATCTTGGCCCTGGTCCCAGCCCTACTCCCTGCATCCTGACCAGGAACAGTCTCTGGACCTTCTGCTTCACCTTCACTGGCTTCTGGGTGATGAAAGGGTGCAAAGCGGGTGAGCATGGCTGAGTTTCCTTTTCCTGACTGTCCTCACCCACTCTGGATTCAGCTGATCATATAAATACTGGGGATAGAGGGCTCTGCTCTCTCTCTCTCTCTCTCTCTCTCTCTCTCTCTCTCTCTCTCTCTCTTACCTGACGTGAGGAGATCCTAATACCAGACTGTTTGTAGTGTGCTGGCTTTATTTCTTTTCTGGAAATGGCTGCCTTGGTTCTGGTTTCTTCAACGTCTGTTTTTCTTACTGTCATCAACCCAAAGAACCGCTCATTGTTCTTCTTGCCACCGTTTGAACACCCCACAACTGCACAGAATTGACCAATTTTGCACTTTTGCTTTTGACAAAGTGTAGTTAGGGCTGTGTTTGTTTGTTTTCCATTCACTATGGGCTATTTGAATTTCAGTATACATACAGTACATGACTGTCAGGGTTCCACCTGCTGCTGCCCTCTAGTGTCCCCCATGCCCAGCTTTAACTTGGTCTTATCTTATCCCTCTACTGTCCAATGTGTCCAGCCTGAAACCTGTCAGAACAAAAAAGTCTTTTCGTGACATGTTGAATGACAGCTTTTGCAGACTTATATTTTTGGATTCTTCTCCCTCTGAAAGGCCTTTCACATCGGAAGCATCTGCGGTGACGCTGCGCTCGGTGACGTAGTTGAGCACAGCCAAGAGAAACAAAGCAGCCAGCCAGAACACACGCTGGTTTTCCAACCGTCACAACGCAAAAGTTCAATTGTGTAAAATGGCTGAGAGAGCTTTCCTCCATAGGTCTCGATACCACGTCGTAGAGTTGAGCGGTCTCTAAAATACACATTATGGAGATTTCGCACACAGTATTTCAGAGCAACTATCCTTTGTTCATTGTTAAACACAGTTTTTTGGAGATTGCTGAATTCTTAAAAACAATTTAATTTTATTTACATGGCGCCAAATCACAACAAAAGTTATCTCACGGCAAAATACAATGTGTCGGACATCAGTGAACTCAGACAAACTGTGTTTAGGAGATGGCTGAACAGTACGCCACAAGTCTCTGGTCACCTGGAGAACGCTGGAGGAAAGCCCGCTCATGAAAATGCGTTATCAACCATGTAGGCATTTCAGGTGTGTTTCAGCAATGTAGGTTGGCAGTATGTCATCTGTCATTTAACATCCTTTGAAAACATTGTTTTGTTTTGTATTTCATGTTTTCATGAAAACCTTTATTGTTTAAAAGTGAACGTGAGACAGTTTCATGTCAAATTCTCGAATTTGATCTTTGTAGAAATATAATGCTTTGCCACATCCTTACAGGGTTGAGAGTAGCCAACAGATTGCAGCTAAGTGCAGTGATGTCATCTGTCTGATTTTTGATTGGCGTGGGGTGGGCGGAGACCTGCTCTTGTTCCTGTCTTGATTGACCTCCACCTGAACACCAGAGTGGTGAGAATGATCACAGTTGAAATTGCTGTGATCTTCGTTCCCATTTGTTCCTTTGACTGAATCTGAATGAAGACGTGCAGACCCACTAAAACAATAAGACAGCAGCACGCTGTAGAGTGACATTCATTAAATCAGTTGGAAATTAATCTCATATTATGGACAGAAGATAAATTGCGGCGGTTTCCTCTTTTGACTATCAGCTGCGCAAGTCACTGTATGCCAACAAGAAACAAGCCGTAGATCATTCACATAATGTGGACAAACGGTGTGAATCGTCCATGGAGAGCAGCAGCAGTTGGTTGGGCTTTGCTCTGTGTGTTATCTTTGTACCAAGCTGTACCAGCCTGTGTGTGTCTCACAACGGAATTATGGTTTCTTTTGCAGTTCAACCCCCCCCTTCATTTCTCTCTTTCCCTCTTTCATCCACTGTATATGTCGTCATATACAGCGGATGCCCTCATTCTATAGGCAGTTTCACATGGAAGGCCAAATTGAAATGAGAAGCATTGAAACGATCGATCCATCTGATTTGAGCCAACACCAATCACGTTTATACCATCGCCTCCACCAAACTGAGGCGTTGCAGAATCCTAGTTTGAATGCTTGTTTCTACTTGAATAGTTCTCTCTATCTCTGGCCACCTAACCAGGTTGTGTGTGTGAGTGAGAGAGGAAGAGAGAGAGGTTTGAAACAATATGTACAATAAGGAGAAGGAGGGCCAGGAAAAAGCAGTGATGTCAGCAGGGAAGAAGAGGAGGAGGAGGTGGACTGCCATAGCTTTTCCTTTTCCTCATTCTCCTCCTCCCCCTCCTCTTATCAGAGTGCTAGAGAGGAAGGGAGGTCATTAGTAGAGATTAAACAGAGTGTAATTGTGACGGAGGAAGAAATGGAAAAAGAGTAGAGAGGAGAAAGAAATATATCAGCAGAGCAACAACAAATACTGTATATGAAGGGAAACGAGAGCGAGAGCAAAAGAGAAAGGAGATCGAGCCCAAGAGCGAGAGGACAGCTGGATCCATACACAGGAAAGACACCGTAGATACCATGTACAGTGGATATGGAGGTATGACGATGTGTGCGTGTTTATCAGGCTGCTTAAATTACTCGAAGAAAGTTGGAGCCTAATGTTGAGCTTTTCCTGTTGATGTGCAAACATATTAACCATGAGAACTTTAAACAAACAGCAGAGAGTTATGCAAGCAATCATATGGGTGTGTGTGTGTGTGTGTCTGTGTGTGTTAAGTGCACCACCCACTGTATTTAACAACATCTGCGTACACGCACTCTTGAATGTGAATTCCGACTCGTCATAATGACATTACACATATGTTGAATATCTTTAATGTCATTTTTGTCAACCTGGAATTTCTACTTACTTACTATACACGTCTCAAACTGAAAATGTACTTGTCAAAAGTGAATTACAGAAATCTGATTCAATTTTTTATGACTAAAATTAGAACTGTGGACAAGATAGAGAAATTCTGTGTAAATCTAGGATCATAATTGACATATCAGACCCTAAATTGATATATTTTTTAAGAGTAGAAATGCTATTTTTACCAGTGGAAAAAATTTAACAACTACATACATTGGAAAGATGTTTAGATTTGGAGCATTTCTGATGCACAGACAGTTCATAAAATCTAAAAGTACATGAACATTCACAAAGCTCCCAGCTATACGCAGGCTATGACAGCTTATATAATATATATAATACAGTGAAGTGGAACGACTGATTTGAAAGCAAAGCAATAAATGAAGGAATCGATCAATCCAGTTGTGCGACGTTCCGCCCAAATACAAGTACGAAAAATATGTGGGATCTCATGTAAATGTCACAGGTCTCATACTGCCTGTGTGAAATGACTGGAACCTGACGGAACTCGACTGTTCTCATCTTAGTCCTACTCTCTTTCATCGACACTCTCAGTAGGCACACGCCGACTCTTAGTGTTGTTTGCACATGGAACGCTTGTTTTCATGGCGACATTCTTCATCGGAGTGCCTTCGTCTTTGTGTAATTCTCGTTGTCTCAGTGAAGCCTCCTTCTTGACTTATGCAGGACACAGAAAGTTTGGTTACAGTTTGGTACAGGCAGTGAGTTTTGTTGTCAAGCTGTTGCGGACAGTAATGGAAAGAAGTAGTGTAGACCGGGAGCTCGGCGGAGGCTTTGTGCCGCCTGTCGTGTTTGTGCCGTGTGTCGTGTTTGTGTTTGAGTATTACCCGTGTGGATCGGTGAAGCTCCGGTAGCTGTAGCTGTATGAAACATAGATTCTATAACATAGTTTCCATTCACTCATTGAATGCAGTAATTGTCCTGAAAGTCTTAGTATTTCTCTACTCTAGTGTTCATGATTATCTGGATAGCACAATGTTACAAGACTTTCCAGGCCCAAATGTCCACACTTCCTGACCAGCCCAAATCTCGCCAAGGAAAGAATGAAAAAGTCTTTTCGGGGGGAGGGGGAAGATCCCCTGTTCTTGAATGGAGATGGGAGATAGGTGGGCAAACAGAAAAGAAATGAAGATAAGAAAATAGAACTCATACAGTATTTCATTTCTTCTCAGCGGATCTCCATAATTTCTTGTAACCACCACACTTCCAACAGTGAGCGTCAGTCACGTGTGTGGAAAATCCAGTATTCTCTTCCAGGAAGCACAGAATAGCAAAGTCTGACTGCAAAGCTGCTGAGTTTTGGTGGCCCTGCCCTCTGCAGGATGTTACTCCCTCATGTGTTTCCTATTCTGAAGACAATTAGAGGGTGCTCCATTTCAAAACTGTCCTCGCACTCATGTATTAATTATTGTATTGTTTTATTTTCACATTTAAAGTTGATTTGTTTTTTTTATGCCACCTATCGTCTATCCACAGAGGGTACGCGTGGCTGAGGAGCTGTTCCTTCTTTATTTTAGGAATTTGATATGACGACACTTCAAATCATTCCTTGACCTTTAAGAGTTGCAGTTTGTTGCATCATTGGTTTAAATTTTGAATATCTGACAGTCCTCTAACATAAAACAAACTGCACCCACAGTTTTGGAGCTACGCTGCCCAGCACAGTGGCAAATTGTATTATCAGAATCAGAATCCACTTTATTGGCCAAGTATGCTTACACATACAAGGAATTTGACACCGGTTGTCAGTGATTTGTTTTTTGTTCTTATGTTACACTCACAATATATAATAAAAAAAGGCAAGACAGACAGATGGGAGTGTCATCAGTTCCTGAGGGTGATGGCCTGTGGGACGAAGCTGTTTCTGTTTCAGTGTCTGTTAGTTTTGGCGTACAGGGATCTGAAACCTTTAAACAGGTGGTGTCCAGGGTGTGAGGGGTCCAGGATGATGTTTCCTGCCCGTTTCAGGGCACAGGAGGACTAGATGTCCTCGATGGCAGGCGGGTTGGCACCAACGATCCTCTGGTCCTCCTCGATAGTCCGTTGTAGTCTGTTCCTGTCCCGTTTGGTAGCAGAACCGAACCACACGATGAAGGACGTGGACAGGACAGACTCCAGGACTGCTGTGTAGAATCGAACCAGAAGCTCCTCTGGGAGGTTGAATTTCCTCAGCAGTCGGAGGAAATCCAGCCTCTGCTGGGCCTCCTTGATGATGGAGGTGGTCTTCAGGTCCCACTTCAGGTCCAGGACATTGTAATCCCCAGGTACTTGAAGGTCTCCACGGCCACTACAGTGCTGCTGTGTATGGAGAGGGGGGACAGGGAGGTTGGACTCCTCCTGAAGTCCACCGTCAACTCCACTGTCTTGAGCGTGTTCAGCTCCAGGCTGTTCCGGCTGCACGTTGTGGAGGAGATCAGGGATGATGGTGTTGAATGGTGAGCTGAAGTGCAGAAACAGGATCTTAGCGTAGGTCCCAGGGCCGTCCAGGTGCTGGAGGACAGAATGCAGGCACATGTTGACTGTATCATCCGCTGACCTGTTGGCACAGTACGCGAACTGTAGGGGGTCCTGCAGGGTTCCTGTGATGGCCTTCAGATGGGTCAACACCAGTCGTTCAAAGGACTTCATGACTACAGAGGTCATGTACTCATTTAGTCCAGTGATATGGGGGTTCTTGGGGACCGGGATGATGGTGGAGCTCTTGAAGTGGGCAGGGACTTCTCAGAGCTCCAAAGATCGGTTGAAGATGGGGAAGACGCTGCAGCTTTCCTGATGTTCTGTCTCTTAAAGAGGTGGCTCACTTCCTCTTCACTGACTCTGAGTGCAGGTAGAGTGGGGGGCGGGGTGGTAGTGGATCTGGATGGGGTGTTCTGTATGGTAATGAGCGGGTGAAGGGTGAAAGTCATTCAGTTGGTTTGCCCGGTGTGGATTCTCCTCAGTATGTGGGGGTTCTTCCTTCAGTTTATCACAGTAGCTCCTCTTTTTTCTTTTCTGATCTCCTTTGTCAGTGTGCTCCTTTCCTTCTTGTACAGGCTCCTGTCCCCCCTTCATCAGGCCTCCTCCTCCTCAGCCCGATGAAGCTAGCTGAGTTTTGCTGTGGACCGTGGTTTGTTGTTGCTATAGGTGTTGCGTGTCCTGTATGATGTCACCATGAAAGGGGGTTCATGTAGGTTGGTGGTCCTCCAATCAGTGCAGTCAAAGCCGGCCTGAAGCTTCAGCTCGGCTTCTTCAGTCCACCTCCTCACGGTGGAGACCACAGGCTTTAAGATTTTAATGTAAGGTCCGTAGGTAGGGAGGAGATGGACCAGACAATGATCAGAGGGTCCTTGGGCTGCACGGGGATCAGAGCGATATGCGTCCTTTGTCGTAGTGTAGTGGTCCAGAGTGTTCCTGTCCCTGGTGGGACCGTTTATATGTTGTTGGTGTTTTGGGAGTTCATGGCTGAGGTTTGCTCTGTTCAAATCCCCCCAGAATGATGAGCAGGAAGTCTGGATGTTGTTGTTCCACAGTGTTTGTATGTTCTCCTAACCGATGCAGCGGGTCACTCGCACACGCTTGAGGAGGAACATAAACACCGACCAGGATGAAGGAGGCGAACTCCCGCGGAGAATAAAGCGGTTTGCAGTTTATGAATATGGCTTCGGGCAACAGAACTTCAACACTGTGACATCATCACACCAACCATTATTGATAAAGAAGCAAGAAAGTGTACGACTCAATGCCCCTCACACACCAGATTGCTTTGCTCTCTCTCTCTCTCTCTCTCTCTATATATATATATATATATATATACACAGGAC
>OMNV01029333.1:14039-27679 GCA_900303265.1 Brotula barbata
ACATGAAAACAGCTAGTGACTGATAGATAGATAGATAGATAGATAGATAGATAGATCGATAAATAGATATAACATAATATAACATGATTAGATTAGATTAGATTAGATTAGATTGGATTAGATTAGATTGGATTAGATTAGATTAGATTAAATTAAATTAGATTATTTTTCTATGTCACTGCAGCCCCGTGTTTCCGTAGTAAACTGTCTATAGTTTACTTTGCCTCCGGTGGCCACATTCATGGGTGTGTATGATCACAGTTTCTGTCCATTTGTAGTTGGATGCAGTACCTTCATTACTGTAACCCACACAGGCGCACACGCACACACACACACATACCCACGCCTCACTGGCTGTCATAAGCACACAAGTCTTCTCAGCCTGGCTCATGACCTCAGCCCAAATAAGCGATGCCGACTGCTACCCTGTGGGCTTAATACCTGCAAATTGAAGCAGGGCTGCAGTATTTAGAGGCCAAAGATTGGGAGCAGAGCAAGTCCAATACTGAAGAAAAAAAACAAAAAACAATCTGAGGTTTTTTTATTCCACAACAACAACAGCAGCAACAACTTCCAAGAGAGGAAAAAAAGGCTTGCTGTCAAACTGTCAAACACAGGCTGCCATTCCTGACATGACCGGCACAAAACCCAAGCCGGAGCATAAACCTGTTTTCAGCTGTCACTGCAGGCTCACTGTGAGAGGCAGCCCAGAGTGTGTATTCATGTGCGTTAGACTTTGCGCATTCATATACCCTACACGTGTATGTGTGTGCTTATAGATGATCTTTTTTTTTTTCTGACAGATGTCATTACCATTTCAAACAGATGCAGCATCTAAAAATCTGTCACATCTCCCGTGTCAGGGAAACCAGATCAGAGCTGCTCACCTCTGCTCGGGTCATTTGACTTCAGTGAGGATGACACAGTGAAGAGCATATTAACGGACCCCCTGACTGCTCTCTGTCTTTCTGCTGCTTTTTTTTTTTTTTTTAGTTCTCCCTTGCGACTCTGTAGCATCATTTATAAGTGCCATTAAAATGCGATCTGTATGCAAATATACTTAAGCCAATCAATCTCAGTGTGCCGTTTAGGTTGATGCCCGCTGCTTTCACGTTGCTTTATGTGCATCCCGCATTTGCATTGTGATTAGGTCCACTTAGGAAGAGAGTCGTGCTGTTTATGCAGTTTTTTTGTAATCAATAAGAGATGTAATGCAAAACTGGTGCTACTGGTTTAGAGAGGTACCGGCACGTGTTCCTGCACCCACAGATGAGGAGACACTGGGACCAATCACCTGCTGTTTCCAGCATGTCATTGTTGCTGCCCTGGTCACGAAGAAAAAAAAAAATCATTGGAGATGACTTATTTCTGATGGTTAGGGTGATAGAATTTTTTACAGTCACTGAAATGCTTCAGTTTGTTTTCCACAGTCACAGGAGTGAAGAAGAGGAGGAGGAGGAGGGAGTGAGTGGCTGTCTTAGTTCTATTTTTGTGTCCACTGGACTCAGTTCCACCTGCACATCGACTGGACAAAACGTGG
This sequence comes from Brotula barbata, assembly GCA_900303265.1. Lineage (NCBI taxonomy): Eukaryota > Metazoa > Chordata > Actinopteri > Ophidiiformes > Ophidiidae > Brotula > Brotula barbata. The sequence goes on from OMNV01029333.1 coordinate 15,580, forward strand.
ACGTGATGCATCAGCCGAGACGAAATTACATTATTTATGATTTCTACGTATGTTTAGGGCCATTGTTAGGTACATTTAGAGAAAAAATATGACAGATTATAGGGGACCAGTCTTATAGAGTGATGATGAAGGAACTCCAAAATCAAAAAATATATAAATCATCATCATCATCATAATTCATTCATTCATTCATTCACCCATCATTCATTCATTCATTCATCAACATCATCATCATCATCATCATCATAATTCATTCATCAACATCATTCATTCATCAACATCATCATCAGCATCATCATCATCATCATAATTCATTCATCAACATCATTCATTCATTTATTCATCAACATCATCATCATTCATTCATTCATCAACATCATCATACATCATCATCATCATCATCATCATTGTTGTCAGAATGTCCAAGGTTCCCTGAATTACTCAGATTCCAACCATTTCTGGATTAATTTTGTGAGAAATACAGTATACATTGAAAAAAGTGTATCTAGGACACTTTGAAAGAACTTGTGCATCCGTGTATAACAGAGTGTCTGCGGTCTGAATATCTCAGGACGGGCTTAAGTGGAATGAAATGATGGCCAGGATATCTATGATACTGTCAGCGTGAGGTAAGATTACTTCTAAAGTTACAAGAAAGGCAAAAAAGTGAGTTTTGAAGATGCCACTATAACCAAGGCTGTGTTTTGTACACGTGCCCTACTTGCTACGAATGCTGTCAGAGCTTTTTGTACTCATCTTAAACATTCACTGTACTCTGAGCACTCGCAACTGGTGATTGAATGGGGCTACGTGGTGGCAGAGCGCTCGGTGGGAGTGACTGTTTGTTCCACAACAGAAACAAGGAACAAAGATGGGCACAATCTGCAGACGTGCACGCACACACACACACACACACACAATCCTTCTGAGTCACTGCCTCCACGTCTTGACTGCTGTAAAAGTGGCTGCCGCGGTGAAGCTTACCTGAGGCTGGCATGACACCATTTATAGGTTACAAATGAAAAATCAAATGGGAGCTGAAAGATGGGAACGTTGTGTGCCCGCCCCGCCCAACTCCCATTATGCTTATGCCTTTCAACTGCCTCATTAAATTGAGTGATTTCTTGTGTTTACTGCGGTTTAGACCCAGATTTTCTGTTAATACACGTGCTCTTTACTCCCGTGAGCTGATTCATATTCATTTATATTGAAAAAGAAAACACTGAAGAAACCCGGGAATAAACCATAAGCGAACAAAGGAGGGACGGGTGAATAGAGCAGAGCCGGGTGTTGAACATGGCTGATAATGAAAAGCCATTATCATCATTTTTTCATTGGCTGTTTGTTAGGAACACGGAGGCAGGATAACATGAATGGAACCGTATCAAGCATCATCTGTATAATTCATAATGATTTTATGCTGCAATGGTTATCACATCCAAAACACAGGTTTGTAACTGTTGTGATTGGAGCAGCATGTTTACACACACACACACACACACACACACACTACACTCTGATTTTTGATAATGCTGTGATTGTGTGGCAAATATTCCTCTGTCAAAGGCACAAAACTTTGTTTAATGCATGGGATTATGAGGTGATATGGGTGAACTGGAAAGGCAAATGCATGGCGATGAGAGTTGGGGAATGGAGAGTTTAGTTGCATGGATAGATTTATTATGATTTTATAATCTAGGATTGTTAAACAGGGTGAAATAATGTAGATTTTTGATTTTCAGTCTGTCAGGGAATCACAAAAAACTATAAAAAACAGAGAAAACAGTGTAAAATGGATGCATAGATTAGATTATTTTACATTACATTAAATTTGATTAGTTTACATTAGATTAGATTGGATTAGATTGATTGCATTGGATTGGAATGGATTGGATTGGATTAGATTGGGTTGGGTTGGGTTGGGTTAGGTTAGATTATATTAGATTAGATAAAATAAGATCAGATCAGATAAGATTAGATTAGATTAGGTTAGATTAGATTAGATCAGATCAGATTAGATTAGATTAGATTAGATTAGATTAGATTAGATTAGATTAGAAACTTAAAAAGAAATCCTTGTCAGGCTGTAACAACTTTAAAAGACTCCTCTTATGTTTTTAAAAATGTTGCAGATGACACACACGAAAGAGCTGGACAGCTTCCTACCACTGTGTACAAAACAAACAAGATGACAGATGATGTACACAAATAGCCAGCCATGACTGGTAACAGATTGGAAAAAAATCGACCAAAAAGGAATAAATGTGTGAAAAAATAGATGATCAGTGTGAATTATAAAAACATGTGATTCAGAGGAACCTTGATATAAATCATCCCAAAAATATTAATAACTGCATAAAAAGTGTGTTGCTGACGTCAGCTACACAGCAGCCCTGCAGCGGTCTATGCAAAGGAGACAAGACATGAAGTTTACCGTAGGAATAAACAGTATCTGGTCTTTTCACATCTCACCTGCAGCTAGTATTACCACTAAGCACGAGGCTGCTGGAAAACACAATATCCAACCACAAATTACTGTCACAGAAGTCATGTGGGCGTTACGGAGTCATATTATTGTTTGAATTCGTGCAATAACCCGGGGCAGAGTTTCACAACTCAGTTCGCTGACAGCAGTACAAACGCTCTTCAGATAGCACCTCATTTCAAATTGCCTGTAGTGAAATAAGACCAAAAACAACAACAGCACAGTTTAAATAATGAAATAAATGTAAAAGTTGATCTTTTGGTAGGAGGAGGTCCTCCAACCAGATCGTTTGATTATTTGAGCATCATGGGAGCAGTTGGTAACAAAGACTAATTACTGCCCGTAATAAGTGTTCGTCATCTAAATCAGAGTAGAACTGAATTTTGACCATGCAGAAAAATGCACCGAATGTGGAATTTGCAGCTCAAGTTTTACAGAAAAAAAAATGTTGTGCCTATTGACAAATGTAGAAGAAGCACCACAATGCAGGAATATTGAACTCCATTCACACTGGCATAACCCGGCAAATAATTTCAGTAAAAAGGATGGCAATCAGACAGGAGCCGGGCAGATGGTTTCTCTGTATGATTCAGCTCTTCAAAAGCTGGAGGACAGATATTGTTGGGTAGATTACCACCGCGCTCTGATTTTACCGGTGACAATTTTATTGCCTGTCGGCCCGTGTCTGCATAATAATGACAGCAGCCGGTCTGAACAGCCGCTGCACGTGTCTCCAGACTTATGGCCTACTTTCGAAAAACCTTATGAGTTATTCTAATTGAAGGAGCTGATGTGAACTGGGTGCGACGTCAAATATTCAAGACTTTACTTATTATTTATAATGTTTACTAAACAAAGAGATTTATTGATTTTCTTCCAGTATAGGACATTTGGACATCTCAGACCTTTAAGGCCAAATAGTACCAAAATTTACCACAAGGGGGATCGCGACCTTGATTGTTAATGGTGTTGCTCGGGTGGGAGGAGTCACAGAGGCAGAACTGGGGTGGAACAGGTGGGAATGGGGAGGAGAGACCCACCAATGACTTGATATATGGTAAACCAATGAAGAAAAACTTGAAACTTTCATTCAGATAAACTTTATTAATGCTCAGGAAGACGAGCTGACGTTTTGTTGTGGGCAGATAATGTCCATTTTTATTTTTTACTTAAGAGAGCACTTCTTTTTCATCTTCTATCACATTTTACTATTACTCGTATATTACAGATTACTTTATAGTCCTAAGTAATACATTATTCTTGCATGCATTTATGGTTAGGCTATGCAATATTAATTGCAGCCCTCTCTTATGAGACGATATTTGTGTCTTAAGTGGAACAAATTATTAGAGGGAATAAATATGAACCACAAGAGTCATTGTAACAGTTCTAAGTAATAGTGCTGATGCTGCTGAGGCCAGGAGCAGCACCGGAAGATTCATGCCGATGGCTTAAATGCAGAAGTAAATAACCTTAAACCGCCTCTTCATTAAGGCAGAGGTGACATACGCAGACACAAAACGGTGTCATCCCTTTGAGGTTGTGAGTATAATTTCTACTCACAAAGTCCGCTTTATTTTCCTCCAGGGATGTGATGTGAATGTGGGTGTAATTTATTGAATCAGTCGCTTATATAAATGAATTCCAGCGTGTGCTATATATATAATAATAAAGTCTGTTTAAGGCCTATGCAGTGTTGTGCCCGTTCCAAGAGTCACATTATAAATAGTGGTTTAAAGGGAAATATCTTAATAACCGTTTGTTTCCAGATTTAAACGAAGTCGCACCAGTGTGCAGCAAAACGCCACTGGAGGATCCTTAAGGCTTCAAAACCAACTATTCATTCAGTCATAGTCCGGATTATTTCATAACAATACTATGATATTTATTCTTTGCTACACCGCCGTTGATTTTCGAGGTTTTTATTTTGTTTCCCAAGTTATTTCAGTTTATGGAGACCAGGGTAGTTTTCCTCTACTCTTTCTCTACCAAAGTCTTCTACTCTGAATATGCAGTTATGAAACTTTGTGTCCTGCAATTTAATAACTGGGAGTGGACCGAGCTTCAACAGTGTCCCATAGTTATTGCATTTTTTTGTTGTTGACGTTACAGTATCTACATAGGTGAAATCTATTGTGATACTAAAACAAACTTAGCCGTGTATTTTGGCACACTTGGGGTACTTTGGTTCTATCTGGCCCTCTTCTCACCTTGACTTTTGTAAAATGGATTTGCCTTTGGCCCATTTATACTCCAGGCCTGAAACGGACTTGGCGTTACCTAGTGTCCACCTGCTTCCTTTTCCACGATACTCAAGGTCGACCCAAGCTGAGCTGAAAGTCCAAATTTTCTTGATTCTACGACAGAAGATTGCCTGAAACTCAAATACACACTCACCCAAATATTGGAATAAATACATTTTTTACTGTTATCTTGCTACTCGGCTCTGACTGATCCCAGACCTGCACAGCAGAGGATGTCCAGGTTGGAGACCCAAACAGTTTCTAGAAGATTTGACAGAGCTATTGTCAGGAAGATGAACAGAACCGCTTCAGTTGTATCTTTGTACATCATATCCAAATGTACCATTCTCCTGCATTTTGGTCCATGAAGTGATGTTATCAGAATAAGACATTCTTTCTGTAAGCGCACTAAAACAGATAAAAAAAACACATTGGTGAGGATTTACTTGGAAAATCTCCCCAAGAATGTACTGGCTGCTGCTGTGCATCGCATATTGATTGATATTCAAATTTGTTCTGAGATCGGTGTTTTGCTCTCGGTCCAAATGAAATTCATGGAAGTCCAAATGAAATTCATGGGAAAATGCTGCGAGTAATTAGTTTTGATCAGTATGTTTAACTTGAGAAAACAATTTAGTCTCAGAGTGATTTTCTATCCTCTCATCCACGACAAGTTTTGGGGTTACTTAATGCGTCAATATTAACATTAAACCAACGTTTAGACAACTTTAGATTACAGCAATGCCTTCTACATATTGCTGTTTTTATTATAACCGGTTGTGTGGTTTGTTTGTTGACAGGGTTGCTCCGTAAGTTATGATCCAATTCTGACCATATAAAAAAAAAAATGGGTAATTAAATAATAAATAATAAATAATAAATAATAAATAATAAATAATAAATAATAAATCACTTTATTTGTATAGAACCTTTCATATAGGAATTGTTCTGCTTCACATAAAACAGAATAAAACATAAAACCCTGTTCAGAGAATTAATATCATATATTGAGAAATAATAATTTAATCTAATTTAAACATTATATTAATGAACAGGAAAATGCGAAAAGCACCAACTCGTTTTTGTTTTTTTTGGCCAATATCTTCTGTTTACTCTCGCAAAGTAGAGCAAAACTCTCAGCAGATGCATCTCGAGAGTCTGAACGTTTGGTCATTGACAAAGCAGATATGATTTCAGTTTATTTCCCAATAAATAATTCATATCATTCCATTCTTTCAACAGTAAACGTATCTACAATTCACCCAAGCAAAATGTATCCTTTCCGGCATATAATGTCTTCAAATTGAAGTTACCCAGTGAAAGGTTGACACATTCCTCTGAAGGGGGAATGCAGACTTTTCCTCCTAGCCAATGAATATGTAATAGAGAGAAAGGATGCTTTAATAAAATACAGTTCACACACGTTGGACCACACATGTCTTGGGGGAGCTGCTGCTCTGCGAGAGAAAAAATATCAGCTTGTGAATACTAAAACGGACAATAACAAAGCAGAGAGAGCGAGCTGGAAAACAGAGAGGGAATTGTCTGCTTGTTTATGGGTGAGATAGGAATAAAAATCAGTTTGAAAGCTGTAGTGTCTCCTCAGATGCTGACCAGGACACTTGGCTCCCTACGTGTTCCTACAGCTTTCTGACGACCGACATGTCGCCTCCATCACTTGATCAGGTTTCCCCTTACAGAGAATTAGAGCCACGGAGCAGTCAGCCGCTTTGTTTCAGCTGTAACACCAAACAATGATTACATTTGATGCTCATTGTTGGATTTATGACAGGAGTCTGCGATATCTAATCAGTTACGACACAGCAAGCAGATGAGGCGGCAGCAGTCATCCCGCATCATCCATCCATCCCTCCATCTATGCCAGCAGCCACTGGACGAGAGCCGGGGTCATCCGACAGTAAAATGTCATGCGATCCTTTTCATTTGGCAGCAGTGCAGCTTAATTCCAGTTTTATTACATTCGATAAAAACATTTGGTAATACTGCTGGATCTGTATTAAATACAATCAAATCATCTGTACTGTTGCTTAATGAGAAAGAGAAGAAGAATCCAGAGTCACAACAGGTCACAGATTTAGGTTTGCAGACTGTGTGGAAGTTGGTATCTGTTAATTAAAGTTTCGTATGAAACTTTGATGAAAGGAAACGCTAAGTTTATAAACAGATGGATGTCTAGGCCAGTTTCGGTAATTGGCAGAATTAATATATTAAAAATAAAGATGCTCCCAAAACTACGCTTCAAATCATTCTCCTGCCAACAAACACCAGATCTTCTCTCAATTTGCTGGGTTTACATGCAATTATAGAAAAGTAAGATTTGTGTCTTTCGTTGTTATATTTACTGTTTGACGGTAAACCTAGCAGATGCCCAAACTCGATGGGTTTTACTTGGCGACATAATGAAGATTTGAAGCTCAATTAAATACAGAAATCTGTATTGAGAGTAACCAAACTAGAGCAACACACTAATTATCCAAAAGTTAAACCTATAAAGACATGATATGATGATTGTCACTATAGGGTCCATTATGGTGTGATCACCTTTACAAACAGGAAGAGCAGATGCAATATTTACATAATGGGCCTTTAAGAGACTTCAAAAAGACCTGATTAGACAGGTCTGATCTTAATAAATAATAAGTCTTTAAATATTTACAGCTTAGAAAATTTGTCAGGTCAAGCCAAAAAAAAAAGATCTCACTGAACCTTCACACTCTGCAATGGAAAAGTTGTGGCAAAGGACAGTCTGAGGAAAGATGTCAGAGACATCAGAGCTCTATCTTTTATTAATACCCTGTTCTTCACAGAAGTCTGAATATAAATCAAACGCTTGGAAAGAGATGTGGAAGATGAAATTTCAGGTCAGGATTGGACGTCAGTGTGTGTTGAGGTCCACACCCAGACATCAGATGCACATATCAACTTACTACAATATGTCTAATTAGACAAACATGACATCACTGAATCTGATGTAAGAAGAAAAGATATATTAAATGTGCTGAGTGTGAGGGGACTTTGTTTCATTTTGTTTGGCGATGCCGAAAGACTGAAACGGTTTGAGGAGGAGAGTCCAGGTTCAATTAAAATGAATCATTTACATTTCATTCCATTATAATCACTGTAACTGTCTCCACCACCTGTGTCATCATACATGTCAATGGGGCGCTGCTTCTATTTTTGGTAATGCAGAGTCTCATGTTCGTCATGCTGTTCACATATAAATGTCTTCGTACAAACAGCCTGGTGCCTTTCCACTATAAAATGTGAATATTTTGATCTTCTTCCTAAAAATGCCAGTAAAACATGTATTCAGATTAACTCACATCAAACTGGTCTCCATGGTGATGATCAGACACACATGCTACACATCACTGATAGATCAGTCAATATATTTTCTAATCTATCTATCTCTGTTTGCGTAGATTAAACTTGGTCACTTAAGAGAAGGCATAAATTATATTAATCAGCAGCTCGACTACGTGTGCGTCATGTCATTGGATTCACCACTAGGGGTCACTGTTTGGGCCACTTAACCAGGGCCAGAGCAGTGAGATATAATTAAAAAAATAATAAATAATAATAAAAGTTCTCAGGATCTCAATTAAAAACAATGTTACAATTTTTACAGAACAACGTTTTCAAGGAGCTTGAGGAGTGACAATAACCTTGAGGAGTGAAATATATTTTGTTGAAAAGAAGCATAAAACACCAAGAAGCAGAAATAATTGCTCGCGAAATTATAAAACTAGCGCTAAATGACAAAACGGAGTCTAAAACTAATGGACTGTCAGAAGAGAGCAGCGACAAAAAACATTATTGTGTCATTTATTGCAATGAGCTTCATTTTTGTATGATGAACAAGAGACAAATCTCTGCTCCAGTCTGTGCACAGGGGCCGACTCCAGTCTGGACCAAATGAGATGCATGGATGGATAGGCTGCTCAAGGTCTGTGAAGGAGAGACAGGAACTTATTTTAGACACTCACAGAGGATGTCTGTGCACCAGACCATTATGGCTGACACGTTTACATTCACACTTTATGGAAAACCAGGAGATGGAGGAATGAAAAGTACCTTATTGGTACTTGGGATTCCTGTTTTTTACACAGGTGGTGAGGGTTCGATTCCCAGTGTGGGTTTCATGTTTACTAAAACAGTCTGACGGTGATTTTCTGTCCACCATGTGAATTTCTGTAATACTTATTACCCTGTGAGGTAAACCCGGCATGGTATAGCGGCATAAGATTTGATTTTAATTTCTAGTGAAAAGCTCACAGTTTGCAAAGATACGGAACATATATTCTAAGGAAATCTGTATGAAATGATATCTAACAAATCCAGAAAATTAAAGGAAATACAAAAATTCCATAGATTAAAGGGTTAGTATAATGACTCTAATTTTTTTTATCACATTATTTGGAGAAATATGGACATTTCTATTGTCTTTTCTAGGTGGTATACTTCATTATTAACAGGTTACTTATGTGAAAAGGCCCATTAGATTTATCAAATGTCCTTTAAATAACCATCAGCGGTTTTCCTTAAAGAGGAAATGAATAATAAGTGCATCTGTGTACTTACCAACAGTATTTGATAAATATTGTTGTACATCTCAATCACATGGATGTTGAAAAAAACCTCTGGGTCAAAGTACTTTGGACAAAAGTTGAATTTCTTGTCAGAAATCCAGAATGATGTTTGGATGAAAACCGGAACCGGAGGAATATTGAAGGGAACGCCGGACCGTTTGGAGCTGCTTCGCTGCCTCGGGGCCTGGAAGGCTCGCAAAGATTTGGGGGAACAATAAATACAACACTGCAGATTTTATAGCCTGGCAATCTGAAACGTAATACAAGAAGACAACGATCCGACACACACAAGTAAAATAACGAGAACTAATGTAAAAGAAGAAGTTTGTATTGTGGACTGGGACAGGTCCGATAACAGACATCATGATCATCATGACCTGAAAGTACAGAGATTTGGATGAGATTAAGATTTGCAAAAGGAAGTATTTGGAGGTCACTGCTCCGTTAAAGACAACATATGAATAATTAAACATATTCAATGTAAAAAGTAACTCAGTAAGAACCCGTCAGAGGAAACGATTGGTCAGTCTTTATCACATGACACTCAAACGCTGTACTTCTTACAGTACTTCCTGGTTTTAGGTTCCGTGTTCGTCCATATTTGCTACAGCCTAATGTTATACTACACGTCTGCAGTTCACCTTATGTTCACTCAATTCCAGGAATAGGCAGTATTTCTGATTATTGAAATCAAATGACCAGTTTTTCCGTTGTATTTCCTCATCTTGAACAAAGAACCATCAAACGGCTGTTTATTTATTTCATAATGCCATCTAAATGTACGTTTACATGTTCAAAATATTAATAAGTGTATTTCATTTTGATTCATTTTGTACACAGTATTTTCTCGTTTATTATGACACGTATAAAACTGGGGTCATTTGTTTCAAAATACATGTTCATCTATTGTTGCCCATCTCTGAGTGCTGGCTAGCTAATGAACTAAGCTGTGTGCATGCTAGCTCACTAGCTAGGCTATGTGCATGCTAGCTTACCCGCTACGTTGCACACTTTAATAAATGGCTCAAACCTCCAGGATTTGAGAAGCCCAGTAGAAAGAAGTATTTATTTGTATTTTAACCTCTGTGTTTTCTTTGCAGCAAAGTCCTAATAAGCAGTTTAGGACAGCTAGCCCATGAAATGCAGCTGGTTAAAATTCAATTCAAGAAGGACACATGGAGGGAAGAAGCATTTGTTTAAAATAAAGCAGCTAAAGTTACTTAAGCTATGTCACTAAGTTTAAAAATAATAAATGAGCAAATATTTAATATAGGTGCAATAGAACAAATTCAGGAGGATCATGTAAGTGGACGGTACTGTTGGCATGGCAGAAACTGTTGTAACTAATACATAAATTCCAAAGACTTGGCTAACTTTTTCATTCCTCTCTGTGTCTGACAGCCTCAGTGTTGTGTTCTAACAGGTATAGACGCGGCCCGCAGAGTTCTGTAGGCGACGGAGACGAGTGCCGAGGCTGAAATAAATTGCAGAGCTGTCAAGTGGAATAAACCACAGAGCTTAGTGGCAGACTGTTCCCAGCAGTTCAAGCAGAGACGCTCTGCCCTGTGCATGTGACTTCCATCACCGTGCTGGAAAATAGAAGAAGAATAGAGGAACAGATAATGTAAAACTCTTTCAGTGACACAGTCAATGTCCACCACTCCATAAAGCCAGGCGGAGAGCGCAATTATTCCCGAGAAGTTCTGGAATGGTTGGTTAGTCTATTTTAGAGAAAGATCTCTTCTTGTCAGACAGTGGACCCTGATGGGCTGCACAGCGGTGGCAAGAGTTCAGAAAAGTCTTTACAGGAAGTAAATGACGAGTTATTCAGACTCGGCACAACACAATAGGCCATCTGCACATGACAGCCAACTGGCAACATATAGTGGAGTTTGAAAAGGCCAGTGGCGTGTTTTTATCACACTTCTCTCAATGTGCTGATGATGGTGGGAATACAGTCTGACGGAGGTGTTGGAGGGGAGCGTGATGACCAAATGTTTAGGAGATAAACAAACTAAAACAACAGCCAGAGCTTTTTCTCAGTAATTGGCTGTATTCTACAGCGATCAGACAAGTTGTGTTGAACAGCTCAAGGACTTTGGCTATTTGCTGTAATCATCACTTAATTAACAAATGCACAAACTTCACATCAAATCGTGCAGTGGTCGAGTTGTTTCTTGATTTGTTTTTGACATTGGATGTAAAAATGATAATTAGCTTTTTAAGAGTGTCATTTTTTTTTTTTTGACCCAGTACTTTAATGTGTAAACAGTAAATTCATGATCAATAATGCAAGGCAGGACATAAGACTGCACTGATTACTCATAAAAATAATAACAGCTTTGTTGTTCAGACATTTTTATTGCACAAAGTGACTTTTAGAAGTCCAACTGCAATAAACACTAACTTATTCCAGTGTTCAGTTATATTGTATTACAATATAACGCACTTATTATTCACCCAGTAAATTGCATCAGTTCTATTCTGCATTGCCTTTTATGTGTTCAAGACATAATAAATACATCGTATGTTTTGGGGATTTGATAGATTTGACAGCATATATTACTATTGGACTGCAATATATAGACAAGAGTAATTTATTAAATAAAAATATTTAGATGGATCCAGGTACAGCTCTGTTGGGGGACAGTGATGAATTATACAGGTATAGATCTACCTCAGAAAAAAAAAGATCTTGCTTGCTGCAGCAGCAAAAAATGTATATTGTTTTAATGTATATACATATTGAAATCTGATCTGAT
>OMNV01029335.1:4148-37338 GCA_900303265.1 Brotula barbata
ATATTATAGTCTCCTTTGCCTTATTTAGACTGAAGACCTGACATCTGCACTTCCACTCAGCACCGTGTGTGTGTGCGCGTGTGCATGTGTGTGTGTGTGTGTGTGTGTGTGTGTGTGTGTGTGTGTGTGTGTGTGTGTGTGTGTGTGTGTGTGTGTGTGTGTGTACGTGTGTGCGTGCGTGCGTGCGTGAAGAGGGAGAAAATGTGTGCTGACACACACACACATGAACACACGGGAGGCTGAATGAGGAAGCACCAGCAGCACCCATCTAAACTCAGCTGGCCACATGGACTCACCCTGCCTCTTGGGACTGTGAGGAGGATACATTCAGTGGATTTCTGTTCAGACAACACTGATGCAGCGCACAAACACAGTGTCCATGCCACACACACACACACTGCTGCTGCTGTCGGAAGAGCATGACACAACTAAGACAAGAAAAGATGAGCGGTCCATTTGGCTACGAGGCCAGAGCCCTCACTCATATCTTAGCAGATCTTTAAGTTAAACACCGACATGAGACTGTGTGTTTTACAACCAAATTGATACTGCTGTGGAACGCTTAATATGGGACGTGACAGAAGAAAAATCACCGGCTTATTCTTTCTTTTTTTGGTCTATGGTCTTGAAATCCAACAATCATGGTGTGGGTGCATGTGTGTGTGTGTGTGTGTGTGTGTGTGTTTGGACATCAACAAGATCCCAGTCAGCCCTTTTCTTCACAAAATACATTCTAAAAGGGCCAATGAGCATCAACTGGTGTGAAGTATGTACTTTTTGTCTTAAAAAATTGAAAGAAATTAATCAGGGAAACTAATCAAACATGGTTTTTTTTCAGATTGAGGAATAATTTGTAAAAAAAAATGTAATTGGACACACACCAAAAAAATAATCAGACTAGGACAGAGAGGTCATAACAGGGGAAAAAAAAAAAAATCACTACATCACCACTATGGGACACGTTTCAATGAGACACCTGCAGGGCAGGGCCGCTGAGAACTACCTGAGTTTATATTTTCCTTTCTAAATTTCCAACCTTTTTTTTTTTTTTTTTTTTTTTAAAGAGTATACAATCATTAAAAGAGGTCTACGACCTTGCACACATCACCAGGTGCAGCTTTACTTTTTCTCTCTTAAAGCCATGATAGGCCAGAGATAAAATGGTGGACAAAACCACAGAGGCCCAATAAAATCCACGCAACAGGAGTGCAGTCAACCAATCACCAGCCACCACTGCCACTCTTCCTGGATTCTTATTTTTGAGATGAGAAGGAGAGCGGGGCTGATTGCTAACTTGGTGCTGGAGAAACCTTGTTTCTTCTCACATGACACAGAGTTCCAATTACTGGGCCAAACACAAAATGGCTGCCTTGTGGATTGATCCTTGTAAAGCAAAATCTACGAAGTAACTTGAGTAGGAAGCACTTCTTAATGAGGATAAAGAGGAACAGGGACCGAGTGTGGGTACAATTATGCACATTAAAGGAGGGGCACAACAGCATTTTGTCTTTGAAAACTCTGCCCGTGTCCTTTCTCAGGAATCACAGCATGGCTGCCTGAACAGGTTGTGCTCTGCAGAGCCTTGAGAGAACAAGAAATACAATCGCAAGGGTCAAAAGTTAATTCCATCCAACACAATCCGAACACACATACATATCTTTGGGTATATATCTTGGTAAAACCATCCCAATATTCAGTTACCCACCCCATCTGAGTTTTCTATCTGAGAGACATCAGTATAATACAAGGACTTTTTAAAGCATGCAACAAATGGGGAAAAAAAAAACAATAAAGGTTTAAAATACATTTTTCCTCTTAAAGAGTGAAGACCTAAGGATCTTAAAGATAGAATCCTGCAACCTTAATAAAAAAATGATGCAGACATGACTGAACATAGAGTAATACTGAAAAGCAAAAACAATCCCAGGTGTTGTGTTCAAAGCAGCAGAATCTCAAAAACTCACTGGCTTGCCATCAATGTGCTTCATAGCTCGATTTAAATAATAAACCAACCGGCTGTCACGCTATGGGTGCAATTATTTGAGGCGTTTGTTTCGCGTGGTCAAAATGGTCGAGTTAAGATGTCCAAAAACAACATCGTCTCAAAATCCACACTACTGTGAAATATTGGTAAATTGTGCTGACATTAGAGGTAATTGTTGTGCGTCCAAGGCGGCTTAGTGAAGTTAGCACTATAAAAAAATTAGGCTGATCCCTCTTCCCTAGCCCCTTGCGCACAGTAACAAAGTACAAGTGGAATCTACACGTTCATCATCATGAGGTAAAGATAAATGGGGCCCAGCCCTCTTAAGTGCATCCAATCAGAGAACAGGTTTTATCCTCAGGCGCTCTGACTTAACATTTGTATCTAGGATATAATGGTCCAGTGACATTTGTTGTCTACAACAGCATGGTCCAAATGCCAACTCTGTTTGGCACAGAACTCTCAGATCAATTTGGCACAAGGCGTTCATTTGATATTTGGTTTCCTGGCGACAAAGGCATAGCAATTTACAGTTGATTCAACAAACCAAACAAAACTGTTCAGGGATGCAAACTGTAGGGATGACCATAATACAACTTCAAACAGAACAACCATGATCTTTGGTCCTCGGGCTACGGGACATGTACTGCACTGCGACACAAGGAGAGTCAACCATCGAGGTATAGTCAACGTATAAATATCGGGGTGGGTATGTTTAAATAAGAGTAACAACTGAGGTATTCAGAATGAGGTATACAAGAGAAAAAAAAAACACTGAGGTATTTAGATGCTTACATGCACAGTAGCTGTGTGACAAGCTTGAGGTATTCAGTTGAGGTATACGAAGCTTGAGAATACAACCACGGTCGAGGTAAAAGATGTCCAAGATATGAGGATGTGGTTGTCACAACCTTATTTGTCTAGTGCTTCCAGTGGGACGCAGTTTGAACAAAGGGAAAGGGGATTCAAAACCCAAAAAGCATCCACCAAAATGTGTGCAGTTAGTAACTTATCTTTACCTATGATGGTTCATATGGGTTGCAAGGACTAAGATTGATGCTACTTCGAGCCAAAGGGACAGCTAATATTGATAAGCACAGGAATATGAAGAGGTGTGGGGGGTTCTCTTTGGTGCAGATTTCTTTTCTTCCTTACGAACATCACTGCAGATAAAAGGTTACTCTTTCAAAACGAGCCTTTTGTCTTGCAAGATGTGAAAGCACTGACACATGGCCAATGAGCGCCGAGCCAAAATTATTCTCATATTGACGGGACAGTGCTCTGAACTCAACTCTGGTTTTGGTGAACTTTCGACTTCCCAGCAACAATGATTTAACAACATATCTTTAAAGGGGATTTTTATCTTCTTTAAATGCCAAATCTATATACTTGGCCATCGTGCAGAAATTCTAACTTTGGTTGACTCCACTAGTTGGTCTACAGACCTCCATCTTTAGAGAACTGGCCTACTAACGTTTAATCTGGGGATCTCACGTCAACTCCGAGCATCAATAAATAGGACAGGGCATTTGTGATCGTGCCCTTCCAATGGATTGGACTAAATCATAGGCCCCAAGAGCCAAATGGAGTGGCTTTCAACCACATTCTAAAGCCAAAGGATTGTTCAGATAACCCTTTATCTGATGTCAATCGTATCCTTTCAACAGCCATATTAGATGTCTACTTCTGAGGCCTTTGTTACACAGAACTGCCTCATCAAAAAAGGTGTCAGTCTAATATATGATTAAATCTTTAAGTTAAGATCTCTACTAGATCCACATCTGGAAAAACAAAAATCACTCTAAAATCCTTTGGTAGGTCGTCCCTCTAGGAGAAGAAAAGCTCTCCTTGCATACTGATCTTTGCATTTTAGTCATTAATGCAAAAGACTGGATATCAACAAGCCAGGTCATCTTTAAATAAATCACTATCATTAGATTTATTAGTTCATCCTGTCTTACGCAGCAGGATTTGGTGGTGGGGTAAGGCTAATCAATCACTTTGGATATATAATGATTTCAGATTGGGGATTATATTTCAGGGGATCGTTTCAATTAATTCATCGAGTAAGCATCCATTGTGAGTAAACATCCATTACAGTAAAGCTAGAGAGAGAGCCTGAAAACTACTGATCATTTCAATCTACCAGTCACCTTCCATGACCTGAGCTAAGTTTGAGTCTAGTTTGGCATCGCTTCAAGCACTGTTTTTAGGGCTATCCAGACATTATAAACTTCACAGCGCCACAAAGAGACAAGGGCGGATGCAAACGCAACGAGGAAAACCTAACCTAAAACCATGAAAGGACACCACTGTACGCTATATTACTTTAAGTGAAGCCTTCTAATAAGAATGAATCATGCAGCCTCTACAGCGGTCTGAGTATTGTCTCAGCAACAACATTCAGGAGGTTCACTTAACTCATATTCAAACTGCACAGCAAGAATTCCATTAATCCTGTGCAAATATCAACTGAAGAGTCTTATTCTTTTTTTGTCTCTCTTAAATAACAAAGTATAGAGGTAGACTTTTTCTTATTTGTAAAACTTCACAGACTAAACCTCTGCTCAGTGACTATGAGTACATTCATAAAGAGCTAAATGAGGTAGGTATGGAGCAGAGGGTACAAGGTTTCAAGAAAAGTGAGAAATTCCCTGAGATGGATACTTAAGGAGAGCTCACAGAGATAACTGAGAGTGGCTGACACAAGGAAAGGGAAAAATGGCTCTTTTTCTACTGATTATCAATTTGTAGAGGTCCCCTTTGTTACACATACCACAGATATCTGATTTAGACAATATGACTGAAAAAATAATAATCATCTATAGTTTTATTTTCCCTTCATTTCTACCTGCTCTCAATCATTCATCTGTGAGCTCTCCTCCCGTTGTGTCTGTTGATTTATTCTCTCCTCCATTTCCTTCTTCAGCAAAGATGCCAAAAGGACAAAAAATAGAGGAAGAGAACTCAAAAAAAAGACAACTTTTTAGAACTTGAGGATGCGATTATTTCCAAAGTCAACAACCACAATGACTCCATCAGGTGTCACAGCCACACCGGAGGGGCGATCCATCTGTCCAAAGCCACTCCCCTGTGTGCCAAATTTGCATAAGAAGTTTCCATTAGGCTCAAACACTTGAACTCGGTGGTTGCGGGAGTCGGCCACAATGATACGGTTCTCCTGGTCCACGGCAACACCCTGCGGCCTTAAGAACTGCCCATTCCCAGTGCCTTCAGAGCCCAGAAAGCGGGCTGACTGGCAGTCTGGTCGAATGACCAGCAGCCGATGGTTGTTGAAGTCGGTTACCACCAGGTGGTCTTCATGGTTGAAAGCCACTCCTCTAGGAGAGTCAAAGTGTTTCCACAGGGCCCCTTCAAAGCCATACTTGTTGAGAAAGGAGCCGTCAGGGGCAAAGAGCTGCACGCGATGGTTCCTCGTGTCCGAAACAAGAATCTTACCCTCAGAGTTGACAGCCACATCCCAGGGATAGTTGAACTGCCCATTCTTTGTACCCTTCTCCCCAAACTTCAACAGGAACTGGCCCTCAAAAGTAAACACCTGTCAGACAAAACAGATAGCTTGAGGTTCAACTTGTGCTGCATGTCTGGCACTGAATGTAATTTTCCTGAATGAGGTTAGAGCTGTGTGTGTGTACATATACATATATACTTACATACATAAATATGTACACAGGCTTTGTACACAAGTTTAAAATTTGGAAATGGACTTATTCAAAGAATGTGAATTCCGATGTGTGTATGACATAATCCTAAATTAGGCTCTCCATGACATTTTTATTCAACATTTTCAAATCTGCTGGCTTCATGGCTTTTTCATATATCAGTATAACAGAATCCTATCAGTCATGAAAAAAGTGAGAAGTGGATGCAATGTCTTCATGTACAAAAGTTTTCATACCTGCACACGGTGATTGTCCTTATCAGCCACAATGATTCGTCTCTGACTGTCACATGCAACCCCAGCTGGACGATCAAACTGACCGGGCCGAGAACCCAGAGAGCCAAACTTATGGTGGAAGGCACCACAAGGCTTGAATATCTTGAGATGGAGAGAACAAAATGATGCGGTGTGAATTGCATTTCTGATTTCTCCTTATATGCTTGAAGTCAACATGTTTACTTTGTTTATATTCATTAGTGGTTTCTGTTGGAACAATTTTTAACTCACATGCAAAAAGGGAAAATTGCCCCACAACTAAATTTAACAAAACACTACTTTTTTTATTATCTTGCTTTATCACTGCCATAACACTTCAAACATGTAGTATAAAGCACATTCAATTTTGGGGGTTCTTTCATATTTTTAAATAGATTTACAGTATCATGCATCAATTGTACTGTATATGTTTAAAACTTTTATTTAGCCTATTTCCCTACATCTTCCTTTTCTTTCATGTAAATTTAGTATAACAGACCGTTGTGTTCGGTTAACGCAGAATCACCAAGGATGGATGAACGTAGGAGTTTGGTTGTCCTGGTTAATTGTTACAGCTGACTTACTTCTTTATTTATTGCCTACTTTACTTTTATGTCTAGAATCCCTGCAGACGGAGGATTGGCATTGGTGTTCTACCTGTATGCGGTTGTTGCTACGATCAGCCACCACCACGTATCCTTCCTTGTCCACGCTGATGCCCCATGGACGACATAGTTGACCATCTCCCTCCCCCTCGCACCCGAAAGATGACACTTGAGAGCCCAGGGAGCCATAGCTACGCCCCGACTTCACAGTCACCTTGAAGGGACTGCCCTGAATGTGCTGGTTACACACCAGCACTGACACGAGGTGCTCTCCCTCACATTTCGGCAGGTAGCTGATGGTGTATGAGCCGTTCTGGTGGTCTGTTACCTCCGCTGCAGACAGGTTACCATCAGCAACTGACATGATGATTGCTGACACTGTATCCCCACCGGAAAGGCGTGGCTCTCCATCGTGGTCATATCCAATCACAGTGAAGGAGGCAGGCTTGCCGCGAAGGGCACTTTTCAAACCTTCACCATGAGCTTTGGTTACAGGCGCAAATGCTCCACTACTGATGAGGCCCATGGACTGGATGGCTATGTACAATGCCTGTGGAAACCATAAGGAAATCGGTGACTTATTTTGTGGTTCTTTAACCATTTGATTTGTAACCTAAAATACATTACACTTTCATGATCCCGGCACATTCTTAGTTCTACTGCCAGCTTAAACTGAGGTCCATCTTTGAGGCTCTATCCATCTTTGAGGTACCTACCTGGTCAGGAGGAGTGAACATGAAGCGGTCGTCCTCTTGCGGCTGCAGCAGGCCCCTGAGGGCCTTCAGTTCGTGGATCTGGGTCAGCATTCGCTCCCGGGCCAGCAGCACATCTAGGTGGCGGCCTTCATCTAGTACCTGGCTTACAGCAGCAATAGTGCTGTCCAGCTTGGTCAGACTCTGATGCAGTTTCTCCACCTGCAGGTACAGAGACTTGGCCTTCACCTGACGGATTTTCTCCACCTGAAAAAAAAGGAGAAACCTGTGATGAATCAGGAAGAAAAAAACAATAATAACAGACATGTGGTGATCCTTTGTGTTAAAGCATCACTTAAATATATTTAATTCTGCAGGTCTGATTCAAATCAATGTGGTTAAACATACGCAGAAACTTCAAAGTGGAATGGGAGAACCAGAAGAAAGCATTTTCAAAAACTTCAGAGGAAGTTCTGAGGATACAGTAAATCAACGGCAGGAAGCATTGGCTTCCTGTACAGTCCACGGACAAAACATTTCAAAACCAATTACTTTCACAAAAACATATGAAAGAAATCAAAGCAGCCTGACTTTGTACCATTAGTTCAAACTGTAAAAAATATATTTGTTTATTTGTAATGATAAAAAAATTATAAAAAAAAAATACAAATAATTTAGATCGAAGAAGAATCCGAGTGGACATTGGTTGATAGAAGTGGCAGAAAAACTGCTGTCAATGGTCGTTAGCTCAAACCATTCCTATCTTTGGTAATCATTAACATTACAGTTGTCACTAAGACCATCACAAGATACGTCATCATCTTTTGTCCTCTTAAGATGAGACGCATCTATGGAATATATACAGGGCCGATTACAAAGCTTTCTGTAAAATGTTTGTAGGCCAAATTCATCTTAACAACGATAAAACATTTCTATTCACACAACTCAAGGGGGGCAGATATAATTTACACTGATTTTAGAACAGCTAAGAGGGTTTTGTTAGTCCACTTTCCATTGCATATAATTTATTGTTACATCTATAGCATGAAACTATCAAGTATCTCACTTGATAGATAATGTTTCAGTACAGTTACAGAGAATAAAGCACGAGCCTCGGTAAGAGAACCTGAGAAGCAGGGTTTGGCCTCTTTACTTACTATCACCTAACAAAAGAATATAACACAATAGCCTGACTGCCTCTATGTTGAGGAGGAACTTTGGTGGTAAGGAGGGGAGCCCTTAACAGAAACAAAGACTCCAAAAGAGAGGCCTCCTTTGTTAATCTGTGGTGGAAATGGAAATGCAATTTGCATCTGTGAGACTTAAATTACACTTTGTAGTCAGTGAGGACAAAGCAGCCAAGTCAGACTTTCTGACAGACCAAACTAGATTCAATTACTGAGGTGACAAAACTACAGGAAGTTACAGTGCAAAATCTCCACAAAGACGGGGACAGTGGTGCTCTTGAATGTAACATCTTCCTAGAGGGCACACAGTCAGCACAGCTCCAGATTTGATACATTTAAGTAAACCCTTGCCTGTCAAACCTTGTGTGCTACCCTTGAGACTCAGGCTGTTTCCACCACTGCTAGACACATTTCTTGAAACTTTCAATAAATGAGATGAGGCCACTAAGCATTTGGTTCAGAGAATGGCCTTCAGTATTTCAGCAATACAGAAAAACCTTAAGCGACAATATCACAGATCATCATCACACTGAAAACAAGCACAGACTGCAGAGGTGGCCAGCAGCAAAGAGAGCACCTGAAAGCAGCCCTTTGCACAATGAAGAAATATTTCACATTAGCCATGTTTCCATCAAGATCCTTTTATACACATTTTGAGGTATCACATGAGAAAAGCTTGATGGAAACCGCAAAATTTGAAAAAATTCAATTGCTCAATATATACTTCACAGTCGCTTAAGGTGGATTTTGGAAATGTTGAAAAAGAGTTGATGCACAAAGTGGATGATAGAAATGCTTTTGCCGAATAAATTATGACACAGAGAGCATTTAACTCACGTGACTGATCAGCTGTTTCTGCTGTCAGCCTCACAACAGTTAAAAATTGTGTTTGGACATTCTGAAATCCAGCAAAAGACTGTCTGCAAAATGTCTGTCCACTATAACCTCCCAGAATTTGTGTATGTTGTGTTCATCGTTGTGGCATGACCCTTGCCGTGTGCATTGGAATCATTGCATTTCCTCGTCTTCGTCATTGGACAGCACATGGCTGATACCAGCTGACAGTTACGAAAAATTAAGACTTATCAATCTGAAAAATGAATGTGAATGTGAATCTGAATGTCAAATTGAGTGTGGTAAATATTAGTCCACTAGATGGCACTGTTGTAACATGATTGTGTAGCCACTTCGAATTTAAAAGGAAAGAACGATTCTTCATTGATCCCCGTCAAGAAATTTTTCTCTGCATTTAATACATCCTACTATAAGGAGCAGAACATGCAAACAGACACGCTCTCACACCCAGGGATCAACTCCAGACTGACTCCGACCCCAGAACTTCAAACCACAACCTTCTAGATGTGAGGCAATAGTGCTAGCCACTATGCTACTGCACCCTAACTAGCCTATTTCCAGACATGTAAAAGGCTGCCACTTCTCCTGTCGAGACTTAAAAATAAACTTGTGATGGAATGAAGACTCCTGTGAGTTACTACAATTTACCTCGTACATGGCCACTTGTTTCCACTTAGCAATCTCTACTTTCACTCTAGTTACTGGTAGAGTACTTAGCCTACATTAACTTTTGACAAAACTACACTTTGCGTAGCCTACTACTCCAAACCAGTAGATGGAAACAAATCTCAACCCTACTCCCCAATTCCCATTTTCTTTTTTGCGACATTTTCAAAAATTCACTTGACTACATTACTGCAGGTTTCTATACCTACTCAAAACAGATATGATAGGTGGCTCAACTCATTGCCCGATCTGCCAAGAATTCACCTCAATCCAAAATACAGTTTTTAGTGTGAATGACTTGTCAGCATAAATAGAAACATTTTAAGTGTTGATTCATTGTAAACATTGTACATCTTATTCGTACCAAATGTAGAATGTAGAGAATGTGCCATATGTACAGCACTGTAAAGGTGTCCGTTTTTCTTTAACAGACGCTTCTTTAATCTTTAAATCGGGTGTTTGCCGAGGCCGCCGCTTGCTAACTTGTTCGGTATGAGACGCAAAGGGTCAACCATGAGAAAGTCTGATTGCAACCAGCTGAGAGGAGGCTTATCGCCACCTTGAGAATTCAAGACATAATCGAGCTCTTTGGCCTCACTATAGCTCAATCGGGACAGTGCAGAAGGCAAGCTGTGCCGTCGGATTGTGGGAATCATGCTCCAATAGCAGTGAAGTATGGCGAGAGAATATGTATAAGAGCTCACTCAAAGAACCACATACCCTCTGCTCTCGAATACTACTTGGTACAGTCGTTCCCAATGAAGTTCCAAATATATATATTTTTAATTTTCTTTAATTTAATTTCCATTCAGGTATACTTTATGGAAGTTAAGGGCAAAAAACCGAGTTGCAGCCAGAAAAAACAAGTAAGGAAAATATGGCACGCCAAACTAACAACACTTCAGCGTTTTGACTGCAGTAGAGAGCAAACCCCTTCTTGGGTACACAGACCACATGGGTTACTCAATTGTCCTCGGATTTTCAGTCACTGCTCTCCTTCTCTCCCAAAAGACATGTAAGGATTATAGTACTCCGTAATGGCAGGACAAGCCAGGTTGGGGATAAAGAGTGGCGTGTATGATGGATTAAAGAGAGAAATGAGGCTAAGTGTGAGAGGTTCTTACACTGTTCTTGCATTCACGCACATGGGATCTGTCAGTGTAACATATGGGCAGCTTAGAAACTGTGATTGTACTGTGATTAAGGCAAAACACGGGCTTCTCCAAACAGTATGTGTTCAATTGGAACTGCCACATATCAAAATATGCTTACTCCAACAGACCTATGTTGCAGATTGTTTTATTCAGGTTTCCATCTTAATCTGAGTATGCCATCTCATACTGAAGTTTAACAGACCAAAGTGACCCAAGTGGCATA
The DNA here is from genome assembly GCA_900303265.1 of Brotula barbata. Classification (NCBI taxonomy): domain Eukaryota; kingdom Metazoa; phylum Chordata; class Actinopteri; order Ophidiiformes; family Ophidiidae; genus Brotula; species Brotula barbata. The sequence continues at coordinate 15,452 of OMNV01029335.1, forward strand.
AAGTACTGTGTAAAAGTCTTGGGTCACCATTAGATTTGTTGTTTTATCAATACTATCCATCTCTATATTAGAATACAACCAGAAAATACAGGAAATGTGTCTGCAGTAATAAAAATCAGAAAAGAACATCTTCTACAGGCTAAACGGTAAAGGATTTAGGGTGACCTCCCTTTACACTTGATCAATACCAGAACCAGGCTCGCTTCAACCTAAATGGAATGGAACCATAATTAATGCTAACGCCTGTATTTACCTTACTTTCATCACTATTTAGAGTCAGAATGACTGCTGTGAAAAAGGTCCATTACACCAGGTTTGATAATGGTGGACTAAGACTTTTGCACAGTACTGTATATCACACATTTGACAAGGACATGTGAGATTAGTTCTACGTGAGGCTGTGACCTCATGACCAGGGGAGTGCTGACTTTCTCACAGCAGGATGACGATGACAACAAGGTCACGATAATGGTAAATGGACAAATTTTTGCCTTTATCTTCACATACTAGTGAAACTTGGTGTTTGGGTCATGCTCAGGGACCTTCAACATGGAGGAGCATGGATTAACCTTCCAATCCCTTAGTGATCAGCCTGCCCCTAAAGACACACCCCCATGCCAGTAATGCAATAAACAATTTGACTCACACCACATAGTGTAAAAAGTGCTTGTGAGCTGGAACAACTCACCTTCCACACCAGCTCACACTCTCTCTCCTCCAAGGCTTTCTTGTGTCTGAGGACCAGGGCCTTTACTTCAGTCTGGACCACCTTAGCCTTAATCTCCACCTGCTCCGCCATGGCCTGGACCTTCTCCATGCTCAGCTAGGGAAACAAGAAGATAACATGTTCTTGATAATGTTGCCAGTGGCAGTCAGCTGGAGAGTTTAACATTACTGGGTGTAATGATAAATATGTAAAGGGCTATATTTATGTGACTTACTCTCACTTACAGAACAGGGCAACAAAGGGATGCACTGATACACCACCTGTGGTCAGTTTTATTGCTGGGATAATTTTCAGATGAACAAAGGGGACAGGATGCAGAGGATCAGGAAACATTAAAAGCAAGGACTCTATCTTGCCTTCCTGGCATGTGAATGCACAGCACCTGCTCCATCATTGTGATTGATTCTTTTCACACATTTGCCGGCTCCATTGGAGGGGAAAAGGAAATTTGGGTCAGGAATAGCACATCAGCTCACACTACACAAGATGATGTAACTTCCTAGGGGGATAGATTCCCATTCACTTGCTATGTCCAAACTTTGCATTGTAGAGACTGCCTTTGAAACTGCTCCTATCCGGCCAGTGCAGTTTTTTATGACATATAGCATATCAATACTGTTGGCATCAACTGTATTTGCATTTAGACCTGAGAATCAGTTTCTGTAAATGACAGTGATGCAGCTACTGAGCCAACTGTACAACACACAGGTTTAACTTTGCTATCCACAATTTGTGTTGAAGCACATTTTTTCTTTGTCTACATCTCCTCCCCCCTGCGTTTTATCTGGCTTTTCCTCTGGCGTTTTGTGGGGGGTCACAGGGTGAGCTGGACCTCACAGGGACCACTGGGAGATGGGATAAGGCTGCCTTTGTGATATCAACCACAGGGATCAAAGGTCACCTAAACCTCGACAGGTCATGATCTGCGACCCCTTTCTTAAGACGCATAGTGCCCGCCCCCACGGCACCCTTGGAAGGACGAAGAACAAAGCCTGGCAGCAAGCTCACTCTTCTGCCCAGCCATTTGAGATGGGCAGCTAAAGAGACAACTATCAGGCCCCAAGGAACAGCAGGGAGAGACTGCTGTAAGAATGGGAGGGGCCATTACCAATACACAGTGAGCAAGGGGGCCACAGACACTCTTTTCTTTCATGACATTCATTTTCCATCTTTTATTTGCTGTTCACCCATCATAATTTCATCTTCCCCTCTGATTATTTTTCCATTGCTCCAACAGTCTCACCGTTTGCCTTACTCTCCATCTCATATCTTTCTATATTTATCCAATATTCATGTGAGAACAGCGCATCGAGCACGAAGAGGGAAACACTGACCAATCAAACAGGAGGGTGAGAGGGCGCTGGCCAAACAGTGGGTCACAAGTTCAGGGTCAGAGGTCACAGAAGATAATGGGTGTGGAGTGGGCGGAAATTTCCTACCTCAGGGGATGGGAGTGCGTACGTGTGTGTGTGCATGTTTGCATATTAGTTGGCGTTAGTATTTAGTATCATCTTGACCTGGGACAAAACACAAACCAAACACCAAAGAAAGAGCGTCATAACATATTACCGAATGGCAGGCAGGGTTTCTACTAAGGGACCCAGCATCTTTTCACTATTCAATATTATACATTAAATATTACATAAAATTGTAAATTTGCTTGCATAACAGGACCTGGTTTTGTGCTGGCAGATCTCTTTCACCTTGGATGATGCTGCTGCAGTAGCTAGCATATCAATGCTAACACTAAATTCAATGTCCCAAAATGGCAAGGTGGACATTAGAACATCAACAGTAGTTTTAAAGTAGTAAACAAACCTTTATTTGCAACCATTTGACAAAAACGTGTATAAACTCTACACTTGTTGAAATTATTTAGGCAATTACCTTTACAAAAAGATAATATGCATTGCATTCTGGGATTGCCTTACTATTCTAGGAAATTTGCTCCAATTCAGTTCAATTTGTTTCCAATTCATGTTGACCCAATAACCCTTGTGTATTGTATGTAATGTGAAGTTCTAATTTATTCTTAACCGAATATTTATACTGAATATTTTACCTGTATTCGAGTGATTAAGGTCATTAAAAGGTATTTTCCAAGGATTTCATGTCCATGCCTTTAGTGTTTAATACAATGAATAAGATGATACGAAACCCTAATAGCCGCTGAAGATATTTATTACTCTTTTGCATTAATAGCCTGATTAGTTAATTAATCAATCCAATAATCCCTAAATTAGTCAAATGTCAAAATAATTGTTAGTTGCAGCTCTAGATGACATATGGATGGACCCCAATCATCATAGTAGAGAATGTGAGTCAGCCACACTAAGGTCATGTGAGTAATAGATAGGTGAGACGCAAACTGCTGAGGAGATGACCTCAGTGTTTCAGGTTTCTGGTGATTCCTCTCCAAGGACACAACAACACCTATCATAACTTGAGCATGTGACCTATCTCCATTAGCCGTAGTTTATATACACTACAGATATCCATGTATTCACTTATTTAACGTGCCCTTGTACAGTGGATGTAAAAAAAACTACATAGAATGCAGTGTGCAGTATGTTTTTCTCACTTTGACGATTCGAAATGACCACTCACACAAGAAATATAAATGTCCTTTAACCAACATGTGAAAATTACAGCATGACTGTTAATGTGTCTAATTTTTCAACCAATTTATTTTTATTAGACAATAGAAATGTTGATGTTAATTTCCAACTGATTTTAAAACTATGTTTCATTTCACTAGCCTTAAAATGATGTGCTGCTGCAAACTGCAAACAGTTCTTTCAATATCCCTGGTTCTTTACATGTTGATTTACTGAAACCTGCTGGGGGTGTCTCAAAAACAGCGAACTAATAATTACGTAAATGAAGAGGGTGTGTGTGTGATTTTGTGTGGGCATGAGAGTAAGCAAGAGATATGGGAGAGTGAGTGAGTGAGTGAGTGTATGGGGGAGGGCAGTGTGTTACACTGCTTTAAATGAAGAGGGGAGATTTTCCTTTCTCTGGAATCCTTTAAATACCTCATCTACCCTCCCCCACTCTATTCTCCACTCCTCCTCCCCTTTGACCTTCAGCCCTGCCCCCTCCACACCTCACCCCATGCAACCCACCCCCTTTCTAGGCCAGCTGGACACCTCTAACCCCAGGCTTCTCGGTAGCCAAGGCCTGGTCACTCTCAAATATATCCAAATTGAAAATCTCTATTCGGAGCTTGTTCTGCACCAAAGACGAAAGGAAGAGACAGCTGTTCCCTCAGCTCCTGACGGAGTCTTCCTGAGAGATGGATGACTTTGAGTTCAGGTGTTTTGCCCTTTATAAATATTGCCCTTTAATTAGAGCTGTAATCATAATCTAAGATAATCAAGCAGAGGAGCTCTTTCTATGTTTCACCAAAACGGTTTGTCCAAGGGGATGCCATTAAAAAAGGCTAAAAAGTCTTTCTTTAAAGCCTCCATCATTAAGTACATCCATAACTGAGTGAAAGAAAGTACTGGTGGCGCAGTGGCGTGGTGGTTATCACTGTTGCCTCACAGAAAGGTTGTGGGTTAAAATCCCGGGGTCGACCTCCGCACCTTTCTGTGCGTAGTTTGCATATTCTCCCCGTGTCTGCGTGGTTTCCTCTGCGTGTTCCGCCCACAAAAACATGCGTGTTAGGTTAGTCACTCCTGCCATTGCCCCTGACCAAGGCAAGGTAGAAGATCTGATGTTGGTCCCCAGGTGTCGTTGTGTGTGTTTGCATGTGTTGGCTGCCCACTGCTCCTCATTGAGGATGGGTAAGAATGCAGAGCATTAATTTCCCTTCTGTGTCTCTGTGTCCATGTACTGCTTCCTGTCTCACCTGCACGGCCTGTCGTCCCTGCTGTGCATCTGCCAGAAGCTGGATGGTGATGGCTCTGCAGTCCTGTACAGCATCTTGTAAGTAGATGAAGCTGTGGCCCATGTGACGGCCCACGCTGCACTCCCTACATATAGGCACCGAGCAGCTTTCGCAGAAGAACAGAAACACCTGCGAAAGAAAAGGGAGAGGAAGGGGAAGATGAAAGATTCTGCCATTTGAATGATGTGCAAACTGACGAGTGTATTTAGAATTTAAAAAAATCATGATACAATGTTCACAAGTGACTCAGGTGTAAAAGAGTTTTCGACAAATGTTTCTTTTTTTTTTCCTGCAGTGTTGTGGCACATGGAATGGTAACAATGGAATGCCCCAGAGGATTGAGTTTGCATATATGACAATAATTTTAGAAAAATTACATTCCTAACAAACCAAGAAAGGACTAACAGTTAATCCTGATTGTGTTGTCTATGCTTGAATGTAAATCTGACAATCAAGTAACATCATAGTTGTGGAATGTTGCATTAGCTCCAAATTTAAGGACTTAGACGATAAGTCACCCTTTATAGGCACAAACTTGTGAAGAGACTAAAATCAAACTAGCAAAGCTCTGTGATGGCCAACAAATTATTAGATATCAGTGACAACAAGAATGTTCCTATCTGTGCATGCCAACTTACAGATTGACAGGTTCATATTTTGTAGAGAAACAAGAGCCATTAGTGTCAGAAAGCATCAAATTAGGCACCTGTGAGAAAGGAAGAACTGACCTCAGATGTTCCTTTCCAGACCTTTCCCTAGCGAGAACACATTCTTGCACCTGATGTCTTCTACCATAGCTATGTTGCTACTACGATCTACTAAATGAATCATATGAAATAATTCCGAACATACATAAATGTATTTATACACAATATTTATTTTTAAGCACTCATTGAGAACTTCTCAAACTTATTGTTAAGTTTGCAGTAATGACACATTACTGACTGACTGACTGACTGACTGACTGACTGACTTAGGAGCAGCTGACTGAGCGTGTCTCTCACCCTCAGTCAGTCACTCTTTCTCTCCCCTTTTGACACAAATACACAGCTAGCAAGAGAAAAGACCAAGAATGATAAAATAGTCACTTATATGCATGCACAACCAAGGATGCCTAAAAAGAGCATCACCTCTACAATCCAAACCAAGTGTCACAGGAAGCAAAGAGGGACTGTTAGCAACAAACCAGGATCAATACTAATTCTGCCCAATCTTGAGATATGAAAGACAGGCCATAAAGGGATTTCATTTCCATTTTTACAATTAAATGAAATTAAAAATAATTTTAAAACATATACAGTATATGGATTATCATGAATATAACATCACTAGGTCTGTAGTTGTAACATTCTCTTTTGTTGAGATTCTGTTGTTCTAGAGGTTTATTTATACCAATATGTTACTTAATCCTTTCAACTGTACCCCTCATATTGCTTCATTTTCTCATGTAGCTTAAGGCGTTTTCGTTTTGTTAGTTTTTTTTCTTTCCTTCATTTCTATCCCTAAGGGGAATGTCCTTTAACCCTTGCATCTTAAACCAAGCCTTTCTTTAAACCCTTTGTTTAAATGCTGATTGGTTGTTATAGAAGGCTAATTAAATATGCACTGTCCATCATACCCCAAAGAGACACCAGATCAATGGCCTCCAAAAGCAGGAGACCTGGTTGAATAGGGAGGGGCCTGCAATCAATCCATCAATAATGGCTGTTCCCTGGGGAGTGGCATAATCTAATGAGTCTCTCTCACACACTCACACACACAAACACAGGAGGACGGACACAAACCCCTTTATGCGACTTCCTTCTCCTGTCTGCATTCTCCTGAGGCTTGCTGCTACTTTTGTTGTCCTTTCTAGTCGCTTATATTCTGCTGCAGCCTGTCCTCCAACCACCTCCAACCTACACTGCTCTGTCACTCAATGCCCTCCACATCTGCCCCTTCTTGTCCTTTCCCACCCCCGTCCACATCTCCTAAATTCCAAGGGGAAGGGAGACACAAAAGCAAAAAATGCAGCTGGGCTGCCGTGGAGGAGGAAGGTGGAGACAGATGACGATGGAAAGACAACCAAGGCAGATGGGGGAGAGGGAGGAGCAAAGGAGGATTAATGGTGCAACGATCGAAAGAACTGTGATGAGTGGCTCACATGTTTTCTGCCTGATTGACATCTGCAGCACTCAAATAAGCAAAAGAAACTATAATTATTATATGGCTTGTGTGTCTTTTAGGTGGTAGAAATGAACACAGAACAATGCTAAGCTGTTTGCATGTCGTATATGAAGTTTGCACCATCGCCTCCTGTTCAGATTACTGGAGCTTCTTCTGTGCAGGCCAAATGCTAATCTGATTTAACAGATGCAGAAAAAAAACAGTATCCACCTTCCTCAGAGTAAAAAATTCTACCCAGGAAAATGTGTGGTTAGTGAAGATGAGCTACTTGTTTTTAGGAAATTCTATTTCGCATGTAACTATGTGCTTACTCTGACAAAGAGAAAATAAATTGTCAAAATGTATGTTATGTAAAATATGTGTAAACTGCTTGTATGTAAATGTGGTCTGCAGTTTTACCAATACGTAATTCAGTGGTCAAAGCATAGTATAATAAAACATATAAGAAAAATACAATCAAGACAATTCATTTATTCAATTGATGTCCATCATTTGGCATTTAAAATTTCTTGATCTCACAGTGATCAATCATCTATTATTGTTATTCTTATCCAATACATTCAGTCTCCATTTGCCCAAGTAGAGAAATAGCAGAAAGAAAAACTGATGGCCCTGACGCCTTGTTATTGAAAACACTGGAGTAGAGTTTCATGGTACAATATCCTGTGACAAACTGCAGCAAGGGGCTCAAGATGTCCTTAATACTATCTCCGGCTTGTGTGTCATCAACAGCTCTACGGTCCTTGAGATGACACACTCACTCATACACACATACCCTGTTGTAGATTACATAATACACCAGCCCCTTGGAAGGCTAGTCAATATTATTGATTCACACAGGATACTGGTCTTTCCCAGAGGCCTTCATGGTAGGATCCTGTTCTTTTTCAGCCTTTGTTCTCTCTCTCTCTCAAATCACATCCAGTAAACACATGACACAAAAAGTGAAAAACAACTTAAAAAGATGCAAAACAGGAATAGTGTCATGCTAACAAGGGTGTAAATTTCACAAAATACATCTACAGAATTTGTTGACACTACATGTGCACGTTGACTACAGGCAAAACATACAGGATGTTTACAATTGCAACTGAAATGTTGCACTAAACAAACAAAAAAGGAGATATGATTGTGTAGTTGGTGGTTTTGGCTACAGGAGCAGCTGGAAAAGACATGGTATCAAGGCTAAGATATATTGGTGGAAGTGAATTATTGTGCTTCATTAGTGCACCGGATGTTACTTGTCTCCTAGTTTGCCCATTAAGCTCTTACATTACTAATTTACACATATACACACAGCTACCTACATTGGTGTGTGTGTGTGTGCATGTCTGGTCTTTAAATAAGAGCATCTTGGAGAAAATTCAGCTTGTTTCTGTCTTTGAAACCAGTAATTCCTCATAGATTCACCGGCTTCTGTTGAGAAGTGAGTCATGGAGTAGTAATTCTAGTAATTTCAAGTAATATTTTTTTCACATACATTTCAAGTTAAATGTTTATTATTATCAAGAAATAAACAATCCACGCATTGACACAGCTACATCAACATGAGTATGACAGGGCCACACCTCACTCAACAGAAACAATTAAGTCCTAAGGGAAACCTTGTTCAAGGATAGATGTGAGGAGCCTCGCCTTGTGCTCACATTGCTTAGCCTTTCGACACAGTCAGAAGGCTGCAAAAGGATCAGCCCCTTTCCTCCCCTCATAGGTACTGGGAACTGGGGGAGAGGGCATGAGCACTACTGGCCAGTAATATCACTCACTGCCTGCATGAGCACCAGGGTTGGGGGAAGGGACAAGGGCTATGTAACATCACACTGTAGTGCCAGAAAAACCCAGGCTGCACTGGGAACTGAGAGAACGCTCTCTCCAATGACTGTATGCTGAAAGCAAGACGCTCTGATGGCACCACGGTCCTGTTAAAATGACATTTCCACCATATTCTGTATAGAACTAAAAAAAAAATTGCTTTAAACACTTCGTATTGGACTGTTTTTTCCTTATTTAGTATAAGAGTGTTATTGTTTATTTTTTAATTTTAAATTTATTATCATAACAACAAATGTTTTTCTTGGGCATTTTAATGGCAAAAGTCTGCAGAAAACTGCCCATGTGCATCAGGGTACTGGATTTGGATGCTGGAGGGATAACAAATATGCAGACACATATTTGTCTTAATGGTCATTTACAATGTATATTAGGTACAAGAATATTATGGTAAACATTCCATGCCATTTTACAATCATATGTGAAACTGATGTGGCCCCTCACTGGTTTGGTAAGATATATGGCAGGAGCCCAAGAAAATAGAGAAAATTGGAAATTGTGTGTGCACGTCAGCTACATAAATTCAAAGGAACCTGTTTTTAAGAAATGATGTTTAAAATTCTAAATGCATGTGCAATTCACAAGCTAAAATGAATTTTTTAACTGTGTAATATACTGTGTATGTATTGTGTTTTTTCAATGGGGATGAGCATTAAAGAATGGGTTTTAACCATATATAACTTGGACCATTTTCCATGATCACTTCTACACCATGTCAGTGCACCACAGTTTACAGCCTGCAATTAACAAATAACAAGAAAGATCAAGACGGTGTGTAGACACACAAGCATACATTCTTTGAGGCTGAGTCAGAGTGAACGCTTGAGCTAAACACCATAAAAAAGAAGAACCTCCCTTGATTGAGAAATCCCCATAACAAGTCAGCACTAAATAAAAAATATTGAGAGTCTCCTTATCTTTTAACATTTTGGGTCTGGTATAGTTTTGGGTTAAATGCCTTACTCAGTTGCCAATCATCAGTGAATAATGACACCTTTACTGTACTTTCCTGTCCAGGTTAACATCAGTTCAGCATTGAATACACCCGTAAGAGGAATTAATGCCTAAATAAAAGATACAATTAATAAAGAATAACGACAATAGTACTAAGCTGTATATGAAATGAAGAGCTTTCCCTTACCTAAACGATAATTGTAGACACACAAATGACCCGGCTGTACATTTGGAGAAATACTTTAATACTGAAAACATAGCGATGGCACAAATATAAGTATGTTTACTATGCGTAATGGACATAGGAAATGCAATTTTAAATAAATTTTTTCAGGCACATAAACATCTTTATCATATATGTATGTATGCCGCACGTATGTCTTCAGTCGGAGAGCCCAAAATACAGCGACTACAACACGTCGTGTATACCCTGAGAGCGGCGTGACTCATTGATTCTGTGCAAGTATACGGCTTCATCACATTTTGGTCTTCAATCACAGTAAGAACAAATACTCTTGAGAGCATGTAAACATGCTGAGTGACTGAACATAACAGAGAGACACACCCTGTTCAAACACATCAAATATGAGCGGGACGGTCACCAGTAAACAAAGACAAAACCTTAGTGCATCAGCACTGTTTGGGGAGACTCAGAACGAGCCATCAACGGATGCCCCCTCCATCATCCAGCTGTGAGGAAACTGTGCAACATCCGGAATGTATAATAGCTCTGGGGGTCAACTGTGCGGAATTACATGTATGAAAGGCCAAACAGACAGTGGCAGACCGAATGCTGGCTGGAATGTCCAGATAATCTGTGGAATAGCCAACCACATAATTCCCAGCAAAGCTCCTTTTATGGAACTTTCATGCATCTACTCTGCACAGCCTTAGTGTCTCTTTCCCTACATTCTGCATAGTTCTTTCCCTTCGTCGCATTCTTTCTCCTCTCCCGTTGCTATTTTACTTTTTCCTCCCTCACTGCCCCGCCCCTCTCTCACGGCAACCCCTGTTGGCTTGTTGCCACGGACATAACACTCACACGGACATGCCTGACGATGTTTTGAAACTCTGCCAGATACGACAGAGGGGGCGGTGGCTGAATGCTGGCTATATGATTGGATGACCCAATAGTGGGGAAGGAAAACAAACCACAGTCAGCTGGCCTCGTTAACCAGCGAGCATGTGACTGAGTGTTGCGTGCGTAATAGCAAGGCTGTAACAAATGAAAAAAGAGAAGTGAAAGGAGGGAGAAATCTGAGAAAGGCAGCACCCTCGGAGAGAAAGAATAGTAATAAAGAAATCAAGGGGAAGGTAGGAATAAGGAGGTGAACAATCACAAGAGGACAAAGAGAAGAAAAGGGTTGAAACGAGAGAGGGAGAGTGTGTCATAAAATAGACGGCAAATGAAACAGAAGACTTGGGCAGCTGAGATGAAACATATCTCTCAATCTATATGGTCACAATGCAGCTATGCTTGGTTACTGTGACGTAAAACAGCCTGATAAACAGAAACACATGTTTAGTAACCCTCATTCCATAACAGCACCACTGCTGCTGCTCTTTTAACCCTGTGCAAAATTTACATTTCACTGGAAGTGAACAGTTTCTTCTCAGTGTTAACGTCATACTGCAATTTGCGCCCAAAAATAATTCATTAAAATGTTATGATAGTCAAATGGCTTAGAAACCATGAATGATTTCGCACACTGCATTTCTGGGTTTACCTCCCTTTCCCAAGGCCTTCAAATATTCTTAGACAGTTTGTTTGTTTTGGCATACACACAAACACAAACTTAAAAGGCTGGCATATCACCACGGCAGATAAAGATCATGATGTTTGCAACAAAATGCCTTATTACACAAGCAAACCATGACTTAAACCTGAGCAATTACTTCTTACATGTGCAACTGTCCATGACACAAAGAAACCCCAGATTCCTGGAGGACATTTACAGAACTTCTAACTAGTCTGTTCCCTACAGTCCAGCCGAGAGATCCTCATATTCCAAAAAATATTCTCATGTTTCACTATTGACTAAATAAAACAACATGTATAATCAATAGTATGACTGTCAGTTGATTCACTCAAGCCTATTATGACTCCATCAGTTTATACTCTGCACATCCATTTCCTCACCAAGTGTCCTCCTTGGTGTAGTTTTCATTTGTTATAAATGGTTCCAAATAAAAGTTTATTTACTACTGTTGTACGCTGCTTCTTTTCGTACACTGAAGTTAGCGTAACCATTAGCATGCTGGCTTGCTAATGCTAGCATTGGCAACCAATCTATCAGTACATCTACTGTATTTAACTAGCATATCTCGATCTGATTTACAATGCTGACTTTGCGTGGTTAGTCAGCTGACTACACAGAGAGTACAAATGAAGACAGCTGGGCTCAGTTGTTTGTTTTCTTCCTTTCAGAATGTGTCAGCCACTCTCTTCCTAACAGATTGTACCCTAACTGGCTTTTGTTGATATGGATTTCAATATTGCTATTGATAATTGCACCGTATACAAATGAAAGGGAGAGCAACAGTGAGTGAGAGAACAGAATAAAAATCGAGGCTGGTAATATAAACCTGCGTGCTGCAGTGATGTATATAAAACTTCGAGGCTCTGTGAATGGGGCATTAGGAATTAACCTGTGATTGTAAAGGCTGATGTGAGACAACACATTGTTGCAAAGCAACACAACATGTCTCCTGTATCAAAGTGGCATCACAGGAAAAAAATAGTCCTAAGAGGGATTAATGAAGCCAAGAGATTTGTCCATGACAACAGTTCCTGCACAAACCAGAGCTTATCTGGAAAGGCACTTCACGTGGACAAATCGTGTCGTGAGGCTGTGGATTATTTCCCTTGCATTCAGTTTCACATCACACTTAAAATCAAGATCCAGTTGACCAAGGTCAAATAATGGCCAATTATAACCCCACTTAAGCATAGCTACTAAGCAGGTTCCATTTTTTGGATGGGGTTTAAGTCCTGTTGTCAAAGAAAATGTGATAAATGCCTTCCTCTCTATCCATTAAATTTATAGGGTCCAAAGTCCTAAAATGGACATCAAAGCAAGGACACACACATTTCCCCTTCCTCAACATGAAACACATTCACAACATACAGGAAACAGGGAATGCTCTCTAATTACTGGGCACATGTTGCACATTAAAACCCTGGAAGGCCAACTTCATATAATTCAACACTGCAGGCTGCTTGGAAGTGTGCACGACAGTGCACCCCCCCCACCAAACAGACGCGCGCGCGCGCACGCGCACACACACACACACACACAAAACCCTCTTCAGAGGATAACTACCCACAGATGGGAGATGCTCTCCAAAAGTAAAACACTGCAGCCACACACTCACACTGATATTTCCACAAGTGATGAAATGTAAGCACTTGTAATCAACAGCAACAGCTGCTAAATCACACTGAGGAGACTTTCTCCATCCATAATGTCCATTGTCTGACACAGCGCAGACAGAAAGCACTGATGAGAAAGGCAGGAGCCTGCAAAGGAAATACCCAGTATGTGTGAGGGATAGAGAAGGGGAAAAGAGAACCCAGGAGGTATAAACTCAAGTTACAGGAATTCCTCTGGCCTTGTATCAGCATCAGCGTTGGGTTAGGTTTCCTTACAAACATTCTGTACTCACTCCTTCCAGAGTAGGAGAGTAAAATTTGTAACCGCAAAGGCCTGGACAGCATATCCATGTGTGATAACTTACTTCTACACTACAGTCTATTGTCTGCAATAGCTGAAGACTATTATGAACATGAGAACACAATTGGGACATGCTAAATGAGTAAAAAGCTTGTGGGGTGTAAAATTTAAATCAATGCGAAGGCCTTTGAAATGTGTAAATAAAAAAACTGGACAGAAAAATCCACAGACCCAGCTTCACATAAGACTGTTCTTCGGGTGATGTTGATCCCTGAGGAGCTAGCAGAGGATAGTGGGCCGTCAAACTGATTAGTTCAACTTCACCTCACTCTTATAGCACCATGCATTTTAGCTGCTCATTGCCCAGCAACCACTTTCTGTTCGCCGCGAGTCTGCTCCAGTAACTCCCACCTCTACTATAAAAAGATTTTATGTCTCTTTGTGCCTGAGAAACCATGCACGTGCACAGCCAGGAGCAGTGTCATGGTGGCCAAACTATAATCTGAGGCACTGAGTGACATTTTGTAGGATTATCATATCATTAGTGAGACCCTGGTCATTCAAACAGAGCTCCGTGTCTTTTGTATGTTGGAGGGGTGTCATCACAGCAAGCAGCGGACACTCCTTGTTGTAATCCCATTTTCCATTACCACTTGACAAACAGTATGAGACTCTCTGAATGCTCATGATCCAGATGAGTAACAAATGACATTTATCTTGTCTAGGCCAACTTTCTCATTTATGTATACACACCCTTATCAGTATGTAGCATACGCCTTTGCAGTTCTGACAGCCTTATCTCCCAACTGAAACCCATTGTTTCAACAACAAGCTGACCAGTGGATACAAACATTCTTTTTTCTTTGTAAAAATGTGTCAGATTTCTCTGAACTGAAATCTGCATCTCTACTGACTATTAAACTGATGAAATTACTACTTTTTTGTATGTAGAATTGATGAAAATGATGATGAAATGATGAAAAATGTTACTTCTGATTGTGTGCCTGGTGGATCACCTGGTAGAGCACAAGCCACATGTGGCAGTGGTGAAAGTTTGATGCCAATCTGAGGCCTTGGCTGCATGACATCCCTTTTCTCTGCCCTATCCTTGGAGTCTAAATGACAGTTTTTAGTGCAAGGTCATTATTTGTGTGTATGAGAGTAAGGAAAGCAGCTTTCTCCTGTGACTCTTCCCTGTCTGTATGTATTATTGCCGCACCCCTACGCTCATCGCCACCATCACCACACATCATTCCATCTACATTAATGGTTGTCAATACATCCAAGCTCTAGTTAGAGCATTGATAAAGGGGGAAGTGCTTAGCTTCTTGTTTTAAGACAATAAAACTTCTATCCATTTCCATTCAGGGGTGAGCATTTGCAATCACCACTATGTCTCCTTGGAAAGGAGAAATTCCTCCAAAGCTTATATAACAGGACCTAAGGGAGAGGCCCCAGCTACTACAGAAGTCCACTCTCTAACCCACACAACACAGTCCTCTCATGTTGGTGAATGACAGGGGGGGTGAGGAATTACAGCAGCCATAGATGATTTTAACAACTGGAGCCATGTTTCCATTCAAGTTGCTTTATTCACAATGAAGTATCAAATTAGATCATCAAGAGGAGCTCATCATCAAATCCTTCAACATGTTCAACAAGTCTGCCCATTTTGTTTTTAAGAAAATTCCACATTATTACATATGGGACTCTAACACATGAATCTGGTGGCCTGTTTTAACAGAGAAAGTGTTGAGAAAATCTAATGAAATTAAATTAAATGAAAGCACACACATTCTTGTGCAAATGTTTAGTTTGTCACAAAGGATACTGAGATTGCTTAAAAACTCAAACTAACTACCAAATTATGATTATTTTTATTTATTTTTTTTATTACTAAAGAATTCTGATGAGCATCAACAAGAAGCATTTTAATTTTGGGCCTGCAGCAGTGTTAGTACATTTTTAAAAAATAACTACAATATACGTAAATCAAAAATACAATAGAAAGACATTAAGTGAGGAAAGAAAATTTCCATGTGTAACCCGACGACTCATTTTTTGTGTGTCCAACCTTCTACTAACTAACAGAAATGTCCTGCCAATTCACACAGTTCACAAAAGCAGATTGCTCTGCAAATATCTGCAAGGTCTTCACTTGCCACTTCTCCAGTTGTTCAACACAATGTTAACTTTGTAGTTAAGGTAAGGTCTCAGTCTACTTTCACATCAGGCTACTCCAGACCTGTTTGACCACTTTACAACCAACCTGCCCTGACCAACCGCTCTTGCACAAAACCTCAACTTTGCGGCAAAGCGATTAAGTCTCAAATATACCTCACTGGTTGATCTGATGTGTCTGACCAAGCAAATCATCAGAAAATGCTAAAAAAAAGTGTCTTCTAAATGTTGAGTTGGAGGATGAAGCGGACACATTTTTATGTTTGTGACTCTGTTTTTACAGTGCTTTAATTGATATTTCAATTTTATATTGTGTGGTTTGTTTGTGGTTGCTCTTCATTATTAAATTATAACATGAACGGTATCTTCAAGCCAATCATCTCCACGTTACAGCTCTCTGTATAGGAGCACATTGACAGGCTGTACCACCATAGCACTATTGCCACGCCAATGTAAAAACAAGCTTTAATTCACGATGGTTGTGCCTTCAAGCAGTCACGAGGACTGAGGGTAAATCATTAGCCTTTAAGATAGTCTCAATCCAACTCATCTGCCTAACCAATTTTCATGGAATTATTTAACAGCAGCTATTAAAGGGGGGGAGGGCGGACACTGATAAGCTGAGTTCCATAAACATGCCTGACTAAATAATGCTAATGTGGCAAAACCGGTCTTTCCGTCATAATGGCTAGGTTTAAAAAGAACCATTTCAACAAACAGCGGGTGTAGGGTATGTTGATGGACAATTGCTCCGCTCGCTCTCAGGTGAAGAAAGCTTAGCCTTCTCTTGTGTCATTCCCTCCCCCAGGGCTGGAGCAGTAAGACTGAGTGAGGCATTAGTGGGAAATGAAGCTCTTACTGGAAAAGTGAGCCCACCTATTTACTGGCAATGGATGGGGGGTGGGGTGGGATAGCTGACCCCGAACTAAAAAACTAAATTAGAAATTTTAAACTTGGGTTTCGTGGTGTAAATTAAGGTTTGGAAGACAGCAGATGAGTTGGTTCGTTTTTGACAGGTCTACAGTATTCCGTACATCAACAACAGTGCTTCTACACAATCATCAGAATCATCACTTTACACAATCTTTATGGCAAAAACAAGTCATTTACAACATCCAGGGAAACTAGTATTTGTATACTTGCGACGGCAACTGAAAAGATTGATGAGTAACTTAGCTCCCAACCCATCACAAGGTAACTGCTCACGCAATTTTTATATATCTGTGATAGTATTGCTCTTGACCGAGTGCCACCTAAATCTCAGGTGTAACTAAATGCACAGTGTTATTGTATTTATCACTCTGTGCTTAAACGCTTAGCATTTACGACCACCACTTAGAAAAGGGTCACACCACATCTGCTGACAGATATCAGTTTGGCATTTTAGAGGGATGGCTTTAGTGAAGTATTCTTGGTCATGTTTGCGTGGCTGAATGTTACATTCCTTAGTCATAAGTGGAGCATCTTTGAATGCCTAACAGACAGAAAAGGGAATACAAAAGCATCATTTATGACACCCGGCTAGTTGTTATTCTGCAGGACCGTATGACTAAACCAAGAAAAAAAAGTGTTTCCTGTGTTTCAGGCCTTACTAGTTCCCCGCTGAGATCACAAGGTCAAAAAAAAAGAACTTTGGGCCCTGACTTCTAACTTGTCCCTCACATTATCAGAGAAAAGCAAGATCGCCATAATATCTATATGGATAGGACCTTTAACGGTCATAGAAACATGTGTGCAGTTACTTCAGGGGCCTCTCTCTGCCCTGGATGGATAGTGTGGTACAGATTAACCAGACTCTGCGTGTGTCTATGCATATATGTCTGTCTACATGCAATGTCTGTGTGTGTAAATCCTGTTCAACACACGTGCCTGGTCGTCTCCAGGGAAGTAGGTGAAGAGCCACTCAGCTCCCTTTGAACTTAAGGCCATATGGCCCCCAGTATGGTTCTATAGTACACACTTAATGCTATTAGACTATAGGTGTGGGCGTTTATGACAACACTAATGCTGAAGAACCACTGGGGAAAGTAAGAAGCTAAAATGAAATTAGTTGGCATTTTAAAGACGGAAACAACAACACATTTAACCCCAGTGCATGGCATCAACATTTCCTTTTGTTTCTTACTGAGGAGTGTATTATCTTTTGCATGGGGGTAGACTCACCTCATTGTCGTGGTGCTGGCAGAAGCTCATGCGATCCTGGAACAGGGAGAGCAGGGCAAAGTTGTTCTGCAGGGATTGGGCCAGGGATACAGACAGCCCCGGCTGACCCTGGTTGCTGTTAGCGTTGATGCGAGCCAAGTGAAGGTTCTCTCCTAGGCGTTCGATGAAGTGGTCCTTGGTCAGCCGCACCCGCTGATGTGCCCGTACACAGTTGTCACAGAGATACTCCTGGCAGTCAAGGCAGTGGGAGGTGGCTGGATTCTCCTCGTCGCAGGAGCTGCACTGTGGCTCTCCCAGTTGGTGTGGGCGCAGCAGGCCTCCATGGGGATGATGGAAGCCAGAGGATCCTCCACCTCCCATGCTTCCCCGGTGGTGGTGACCATTCTTGTTCTGGATCTGCTCCTCCGAGCTCACCACCACATCCAGCAGGTTGCTGAAGAGGAAGTTGGAGGAAGGCAAAGAGTCCACACCAGCCTCTGTGATGGACACCTTCTGGTCACAGGTGGGGCACCGCAGCTTTAGAGGGTCCCCTGGACTGCGCTGGCCCTCTAGGCACTGCCTGCAAAAGGCATGGAGGCAGGGGAGGACGTGGAGCCTCCTTGTGGTTTGACTGGAGGAAGAAGAGGTATGGGAGGAAGAGGAGGAGGTAGAAGAGCTGGAGGAAATGGGAGCAGAGAGGCCGCAGAGCTCCTTGCAGAGCGGGCATGTCTGCAGGTCCGAATCTGGAAAGGAAGCCATCTGCAGTGTCACTGAAACACAGGCTCAGTTTACAATTCGTGCTGTAACAGGGTTGAGGTATTCATGGTCTGTGGGGTGTTTTGTAGAAAATATGGTGTCTGAGGTAGATTCATGAGGTTTCTAAGCAGTTCAGCAGTAAAAAAAAAAAAGGTGCTCATCAACTTACAAAGCACGGAGGTAGCCAGTTCAAAACTGTTACTTTTAAATTATATCTTGGGCCTTTGTACAAAAATCATCCAAACAAAATATCAGCGCAGCTGTGCGAGGTTGTGCGAGTATATGCCTCATTCTTCAAACAACTCGACGATGACAACGCTGGCGTTCGGTGCCGGGGGAGGGCGCCTCTGTGGAGGAGAGTACCTGGAGGTCCTGATGCTCATAAAATAAACCCGAAACCAGAGCGACACTGGCTCGGCGTCGAAGAACTGGGGGCTCCGTCTCTCCTCCCCCACCGGATCAGCAACATGACTACGGGAGCTATGCGCTTCAAAAACGGGACCCAAATGAGTACCGAAAAAATTCACAACTTGTCTTTCTGTTCCGCTCTCCGTTTTAAGCCAGTGTCAACCGCGTCAATCCTCTTCCTAGTCCACCATCGGGGCCCGAGCAGGCGGCGTTAGACGCAGCCAATGGTCGACTGGTAGTCGCAGCGAGAGCCTCGGACCGAGAGACCGTAAATTATTCATCAAAGCACCGATCTCGTCGAGTGCCTCGGGTCATCCGAGCATCAAAAGCAAACACCAAAACCTTCAAATAAAGTCGAAACAACCGACACAGCTTGTACAACCAGCCTGTATTCGCCGGTGCTCCGGGAGTGAGGAGGCCGTTTCCAGTTCTCCTCCCCC
This sequence comes from Brotula barbata, assembly GCA_900303265.1. NCBI lineage: Eukaryota > Metazoa > Chordata > Actinopteri > Ophidiiformes > Ophidiidae > Brotula > Brotula barbata. The sequence goes on from OMNV01029335.1 coordinate 34,622, forward strand.
CCCCTCCTTCGCCTGCTCTGGCGGCTACTCTCTCTGGTTCTCCGCGTGGAGGAATGCACGGGCTTTTAGCTCCAGCAACATGGAAAACCGAGCCCTCCAAACGGGAAAACCGGCTCTAAAGCGACCCCGTGAGCACGCACGTCTTCTCCGTGGATGTTGTCGTGGCTCTCGGCGAAATAATCATAGCACAAGGCGCGCGCTGTGTGGGCGCGTGGAGCACGGGGTGCATCTCCTCGAGCCGCTCTGCCCAACTGAGAAAAAATGGACCCACTTCCGCCCTGGGGAAGAGGAAGGGGTGTGTGTGTGTGTCCCCTATGGTGGAGAGTGGGATTGAAAAGATGTGTGTGTGCGCGCGCGTGTGTGTGAGAGAGAGAGAGAGAGAGAGAACACAAATCTAAATCAAATAGTAGACATGTCTATTTTGAAATGTGAGCGTCACCAGTGGAACCTGTACTTGTAATTTGCCGTAGTATCAAGTAGTAATTTCGTAGTAGTAGTAGTAGCAGTACATCTTCCTGAAGGCGCTTTGATAAATTAATACAAAAAACGTGTACACAATCAGATGATGAATGTTTATAAATACATCCCTTTGTCTCTGTTCTGTAATAATAATTTTACTCTTATAATCTGCTCTTCGCCCTCAAGGTTTCCAACATGTCCTTACTGGCATTATAGCACATAACACTGGTACACTTTCTACACTTTGTGCAGCCTTCTGATCAGCTGTTAACCCTTAAAGCACCAATGGGTCTGTCTTCACACGGTTCTATTTTAAATTCTAGCAGGATGCATTCTGGGGAAATCTTTATAGGACAACTATCACACCCAGAATAAAAGAAATAGAAAGGAAATCGTGCCATTGTTTAAAAAAGTGACAGTTATTGTAATGGATTTTGGGATTTTTTTAAAATCATAGTTATTTGGAAATTGTGAAAATAAATTGTCATTCATGTGACAATTGGGGGTTTTTTTTATATTTTATTTTTTAATTTTTTATGTACTTTCAGGATTCACTTACATGGTTACTAATGTGAAAAGACCCATTCAATTGATCCAAAATCCTCTAAATACCCCTCAGTTTATCTTAAAGTGCACTCAGTTACCAGTTATGTACCCATGTTTAAGACACTAAGTGAAGTTAGATTTTTATAGATAGATAGATAGATATAGACAATTAGGAAGAGAAGCAAACAAATGAGGACTGATGTACCTCAAGTCTCTTCTGGAAATTTAGATTAGCAGATATTGAACCATGCCAATGGGGTATTCATTTCATATTGTATTCGTTTTTTATATAAATTGTCAATGTTTCTGCTCATAATTTTTGAATAAAAGTTGATCATCAGCACAATTTTTTCCCCAGTAAAACAAGCACCTGATCATCTGAGACCTGAAATAACACCTTAGATGACATCCAATCCGTTAAAGACTTGGGATATAATATCTGTGCATGGCTTCTTCTTCTTCTTTTCCTCACTCTGGGAATCGACTTGCAGGATGTAAGAGATGAAAGAGACAATTGACCATAAAATTGGGACAACTCATATTAGTTGTCTTGTAATATTCATCAACACAAGTCCATGTTTGCTACACCATAGGCAAATGTCACAATGTTATTTGCACCTTAGAAATATTTGCCTTTCAGGCCACTCAACGCATACACAGTATGGCTGTTTACTAAGAGTCACTGTTTACAGAGCTTACATCCGGGAGTCAAACAGTCTTCTTTAAGTGCTCACATTCTGTAAATAAACTGTACTCACATGACATTTGATGACAGTTATATCGCTTAGGTAATGGTATCATACTGTTTACTCACCTTATCCAACCCTTTTGTTTTACCACCGGTCAATTCATCACATTTTTATGGCATGTTTTTCAGTCACCCTATGAGTCTGTTTGATGAAGTATAAACACACAGAGTAACACAGAGAGGTGAAAAGCACAAGAGGCTTCTTAATAAACAACAATAATGTAAACAAATGAACATTCATATGGTCATCAAAATAAGCAGAGAGGGGATGAGGGAAAGGATGAATAAGATGAAAACCTTCAATGCCAGAGGTTATGTTGATAGGTCAGCATAAGAAAACATGCCTCCATGTGGAATACCGCACACAGAATTACGTTTACACTGCTGACTGAGGTCAGGACCACAAGTCTGAGGAAAATACATCTTTTTAGATGATAGATGCAACATTAGCACCGGACAGGGCAGTGGTGCTGATGGAAGGACCATAATTATGAGAATTGTTCTCAAGAAAATACATACAAAGAGCTGTGCTGGGAGTACTGTAAATCAGTTCCTGAAGGACACACACTCAGGCACCTGTCCATATAATGAATCTTCAAGGTTAAAACAAATGGACTATGAGACCCAAAATGATGGGACACTCAGATGAAATGATGAGTACACGACATGTGATCCTCACTCCCTAAACTCACGACACTCTGAGTCCTCATGTGGAACAGACAAGATAGGTAAGATAAGATAAGATATACCTTTGTTAGTCCCGCAGTGGGGAAATTTGCGGTATACAGCAGCAGAGGGGATAGTGCAGAGAAAGACAGACGCATCAGCTAACAGTAGAAAGAGCTAAACAAGTGAAACGAAATATGAACCAGTTGAGTAGAGGGGGTGTATAAAAAAATAGGAGCAGTATATACAGTGTGTAGACAATACAGTACAAAGTACGAATCAGTTTAAATAGATGGGG
>OMNV01029335.1:37358-53364 GCA_900303265.1 Brotula barbata
AAGATTTAAAACAGTTGACCAAAAAACCACTGAGGAGACAGTTCAGCATCTAAAACCATCAACATGCTGTCTTGATACAATGCCATCAGACTTTTTTAAAACTATTGTGAACTCTGTCCAAACAGACTTGAGACAAGTAATAAATAGCTCACTTTAATCAGGCACGTTTCCTAAACCGCTAAAAGTAGCTGCCATTAATCCACTCTTAAAAAAGAGAACGCTGGATGCTTCCATGTTAACCAACTACAGACCTATCTCAAATTTTCCTTTTATAAGATAAGATAAGATATACCTTTATTAGTCCCGCAGTGGGGAAATTTGCGGTATACAGCAGCAGAGGGGATAGTGCAGAGAAAGACAGAAGCATCAGCTAACAGTAGAGAAGAGCTAAACAAGTGAAACGAAATATGAACCAGTTGAGTAGAGGGGGGGTATAAAAAGTAGGAGCAGTATATACAGTGTGTAGACAATACAGTACAAAGTATGAATCAGTTTAAATAGATGGGGGGTATAAAAAAATAGCAGCAGTAAAAATATACAGTGTGTAGACAATACAGCAGTATGTACAATATAGATTAATAAAAAATAAAAAATACAGACTATTAAAGAACTATTAAAAGGTTTCATAAGTGGGAAAACGTTATATTGCACAGTAAGAAAGAGATGTAGTTCCACATGAGTATTGTACAGTATGAATTGTATTAGTAGCAGTGTTGTTCCTTAGTAGTGTTGATATTGCACAGCTCAAATTAAATGTGTTATCACGTCTGTGACTGAAACAGGTTTTTGGTCATGCTTGGCCAGAGAAGAGGCAGTGTGAGTGTTCTCAACTTGTGCAAAGGCAAACTCCTGTACAGAACACCAGCACACAGCAGCAGAAGAGTCACGGCAATGCAGGCGTACCCCGAGAACAGCTGCATGCTCTCTGCAGGTGAACTTCACTGTCAGAGTTAGCTGCGTTATCAGTTTAAACAGTGGACTCACAATGGTGATGCACTGTTGTCATGGTAACTGTTGAAAACTTCAAACCCTGCAGGTGAGGATAAGACTGTGGTGGTGTGGAGGGTGAACCCCTGCATCCAAGAATGCCTCAGCCAACAGTGGAGTCTGTGCTGGGATCAACCTGTACTCCACCTGGCAGCCCTGGGACCCTGCTTGGCCCTGACATTCCAGGCGCCCGACAGCGCCACCTACAGCCTGAGGCACTTCAACCTGCTCAGTCAGAGCTGGGCTGAACATTCATCGAGGGAGGGTCATTCGGACTGCTTCACAGGTTCACACAGAGACAACACGCTGAGTTACTTGCTCCTTTGTCTCACAGTTTGAGTGTGTAACTGCTTATTTGCTCGGTTTGCCTGCAGGACTGTATGTGTGCCCTGAACTGGAGGTGTTTGTCTCCAGCAGTCTGGATGGGACAGTGTGCATCTGGCATGAGGAGAATGGCCTCATCAGGTTGGAACATATTACCTGATGCCATTGTTGTCATTATAGAAATAAATGTAGACAAACTTTATCTCCAATTGTATATTCTGGACCTTTTCCAGGACGCTTCAGTTGAATGCAGAGCCTGAGTGTTTGGCCTACAGTGGAGGAGCTCTGTTCTTGAGCATCAGAGGAGACTTGTACCGGATGAACTGTGCTAAGTTTCTGCCTTACAAATACCAACAAAAGGTAACTTTCTCTTCCCGATGACTGCATTATGCCTGATTTTTTAACCCCAAGATGCAAGATACAAACCACGTCTCTTAATTCTCATTTTATGTTCACAGCTCCTTTCTGATGTTAATGCAGAACCCGGTCCTGACTTGTCTATTCAGACTAAAGCAAAGCTCAATAAAACAAAGTAAGATTCATTCATCGTGCATGTGAACAAGAATCTATATCCATGACTTAATGAGTTATGAACAATATTGGTACAAACAGGACTGCTTGCACAAGCAAAAAAGAGGAAGACCACAAAGGCTTCGCCAGCAATCCATACAGTGAAGATGTGTGGAATCAGGTGTGTGTGCATCAGTAGAATATGTCAATATACACGTGAAAAATCCAAATGTTTATCTTGTCTATCTGCTTTGTTCCAGAAGTATGAGAGTGTGGTGGATCTCAACAAGAACCTAGCTGCACTTTTGGAAGGCACAGCAAAATGCAAGAGAGAGAAACCTGCCAGAACGGCAAACACGAAGAAGGAGGCTTTTGATAACTACATGGAGATAATATATGGTGCTCCCCCAAATTTTAAGGTTGTGCAGAGTCCTTTCCACATTGATCGGCAAATTTGAATCCATTTACTACATAGCCGCATGCCAGGAGAGAAGAGTGTATCATCAATGCTCTCAATCTTTGATTCCAGATTGGCTTAGAGGACATGTTTGAGTCAGAACCATCTTTGGTTTATCGTAAACCACATGATAAAAAGACCTGGACCGTCCCCACCATAGCAGAAGACTGTTATGACTGCACGCAGGACATTGTTGTCAATTTAGAGACAAGACAGTGCCAGGTAATACTTGTAGGAATTATTGTTGGTATGGTATGAAAAATCTTGTTTTTGCCAATGTTTTAATGCACAGAATGTTCAGGAAAACGTAAAATAACAAAGTCACAATGTCTCTTAAATGCCCTAGCGGCAGCAAGATCCGATCCCAGCAAGAGCTGTCATACCCAAGATGCTGCCGCGACCGAAGCCACAGCCCGTTTTAGTGCCTGAACAAGTAATACTCCAACAACCGTCAGGAGAAAAGATTGATGAAGAGGTGAGAATGTGCACGGTCTTGTTATTAGATCACAGATGCACATGGTTTGTGCATCCGTGAATATGTCTTTATCTAGCTGTGACTTCTCCCTTTACCCTGGGCAGCACATTTCTCCAGGAGAGCATCCCAAACCCAAAACACCAACACCGCCTCCATCTCCTTCGCCAAGGACCCCAACACCTCCGCCACCACGAACAACCACCCCTGAAGTACCAGCATTCCTACGACAATTTGCAGAGGAGAGCTGGTTCGGGGACTTGTATCCTAATCATGAGGTAGACGCCACCGAGACTAGACTATATATTAACATGTAAGTTGAGATTTCAACATATGAATGTGTGTGTGTAGTGTATCCCAAGCAGCCTGTCTGTCGAAGATTTCTCCATGCAGCTGCTCAACTATTTGAACATCTGCAGCACTCCATCTAAAATGATGATCCTAGCTGCACTGCAGGCCCTTCACAGTCAGGAACTCTTTGGGAATTCAGATAAGATTTACCAGGGCATCATTGACTTGGTGTACAAATATGGACGACCTGGCATGGTACGGAATGTCACTGTACACATTAAGGGTTGAAGTTTTGGGTGTTTGTCTAACATTTTTCCATGTGTTTTAGTCACCTGAAGAACGGATCGTGGTTGGTGAAATGTTGAATCTATTGGTGCTTCTGAAATCTGCCAGCCCCACCCTGATCATGAAGCTTCTCACTATCATGGCCCATAAAAAATTGGGACTCCGGTTAGTTCATCAATGATCTTCCCTTATCATATAGTTTATATAAGTATATTTTTGGGTGAAACTTCATGTAATGAATCCTAATGTGAGTCTGTACATGGTTTCTTATCACTAGGACAGAGGTCCTCCGTACGCTGACTGGGTTAGGTGTGCATGAGGCTGACCGATGGCTGTGGCCAGAGGTGGAGATCTGGGACTCGGAGCTGCAGGACCAGTCTGACATCTGGAAGAGTCTCCATGACAGAACGGAGAATTGGCTGGAATTTTGGCTCTCCAAATATAAAGTAACCAGAAATGCCTTAACTTGTCTGCTCTAGCTTGAAGGCAAACAGATGTGCAACTCATCACTAGTTTTGGGTATAAGGTGTTTGAAAAGTGAGAGGCTGTGACTGAGCTCTCCATTGCTTCTTTTTCTGCGATCCAAACTCCTTTAAATAGGAACACGTGAGTTTGTCGGTGCGTGTTGTCAGTGAGTGTTGTTGCCTGGCACGGCACAGGTTTTAGATTGCTAAGTGATTAACAGCTTTCCGTCTGGTTTCTCTTTCGGTGCCCCCCCAGGAACACAGCAGGCATCTGTACCCTAACAGGACAGCCAAGGGGGAGCTGCCAGACTTCACAGTGGTGGATGTGTTAAATTACTTCTGCTCCTTCCAGAAGGATGAATACCACAGAGCTCAACGTGTTGCACCCACTGAGAGAAAAGACACCATACTTCTGCCCAAATACGACAGGTATTTGAAAAGAGCACTGCTGACATGCATAGGCATTTTCTTCCCCAAAAGGAGAATTAAAGGGAAGTGACAGGCTTTATTAGAATATCTACTGCCTATATTAGCAAAATGAATTGTGTGTTGACAGAACCACTCGACGACAGTACTGCAAACACACATACGTTGGAGTATCATTATTGGTATATCTTAAAATACAATATATCACCCAGCCCTAATATGCATCTTAATCTGCTCCTAATTTCTCACTGTTGCATTCATGTGTGTAGCAGTTCTCAACCAATCCATCGTCTGGGAGAGAGTCACACCATGGCCAGGATACGCAAACCACCGGGTAAGTGTTAGCCTCCCCCTACACAATCACAAATAGAAGTGGTTGTACCATATGGAGGTTTTATAATTCCAAATGCATCCTTGTCATGCAGGTTTACTTCTGCCTCCCCTACGAAACCGTCCATTTCTCATTGGCTGTCCCAGTTTCATCTCTTTCCCTCTACCTCGAGTTAGTCCGAGCCTCTTTCGAGTCCTCTCAGACCAGCCATGGCTAAACACCTCCACTCGGCGCTACTTCATTCTACAGCAGTCATATATCGACTACTATAGATAAGAAGATTCCTTTTATACCAGGTCATAATTATAATGCCAAAATTTGTTAGATGTCCTCAACAATTAAAGGAAGCTTAAAGCAGTGCTGCATGAGTGTTGTATTTTGTGACTTACAGTGATATAAAGTGATAAACTTCTCCAGTGTTTGGACACACTGAATATACGTACACATAGAATAGAAAAAGCATTCGTTCAAGAAGATATGGAGATATATGTACATGTAATATAAACTAAAAAGGCACCAACAATTGATAATGCATGAGACAAAAAAAATAGCCAGTTAATTTGCATGTAGTGAAAACAAAATACTTTGCAGCAGCTATGCTATCATATTTAGCAAACACACACTAATGGGGATCAAATATATCAGCCTATCAGGGATCTGGCCTTGTGCCATGTACAAATACAGTAGTGATGATAGATGTAAAGGCACATGATCGGACAGCTGGAAACCTTAAACCTTAATGTTAATCTATTTCTATTTCAACTATCCTTGTAAACTAATTATAAAACACTAACTATATTAGATTCTAATCCAGTCAATCAAATGCAAAAATGCAATGTCAACAACTGAGGAGACTAGTATGTGGGCTTTAAGCTCTAAGTTAGTATTATATGTGTTCATCTATCTGCCTGTGTGTATGAACGTCAAATCTTCCAAATAAATGCCTGGATATGAAATCAGGAATTCATGCTCCAAAGAAGAAGGACGACATCTGCTGATTGGACCAGCCATCAGGCCCAAGAGTTCAGTATTTAGTTCATGAAAAATTCAGGCATTCGTTCATATGATAAAGGTGATAAAAAAGAATAAAATTGCAATGTTCAGATGATGATCTGATTGTCAGGCACTGCTGCGTAATGCATGTGAGTGAACCAAAGAGAGTCTGTGTTGTTCCTTTGACCTCTGCTCTAGTCTGTCAAGTCTTTGTAATAGTTGAGCAGATCGTAGGTCAGGCAGAGGTTAGAGCGGCCGCTCTCTTTGAGCACGCTGTTCAGCTGGCTGCTGGTTGAGAGGAGTTCTGGCTCTTCATTCAGAGGCCAATCTAAGAGCTGAGCACTGGAGGGCTGGTCAGGTAGACCTGCTTGGTAATCTTCTAGGGGATTGGGATAGAGTAGCTGGCGGAGGGAAGGCATTCTCACTGCTGTCTTCACCAAGTCCAGGAGGCCAGCCATGGAGATGGGATTCAGGGCCAAAGCTAAGCTCTTCAGGGCACCACAGCACCCCAGTGAGGGCAGCAAAAGGCCCAGCAGCCTGTCAGTCAGGCCACAGCCACTCAGAGAGAGGTGCTGCAGGCTGCCGGACGCCTGGGATAGCAGGCGGCGAATGGAGGCCAGCGTGATTTCATTCAAGCGGTTTTCACTGAGATCCAACTGCTGCAGCGTGGAGGCATGGTGGCTGGAGGACAGGTAGGCGAGGTCAGCTGGACTCAGGCTCAGGTATGGGAGTTCCAGTATGTGTAGAGGTTGAGGCAGTGAGCTGTAACAGAAAACGGAAGGTCAAACACCTACAAAGAGATGTAAAAGATTCATTGATTTATCTTTAGCTGCAGTAGAGACTGTGATAATATGACATGATGTAATGGCAAGCACTGGTCCCCAATATATATTAGCTATTATTAACCATCCATCCATCCACCCATCTATTATCCATCGTTATCCATTATTACTATTGATAAAGGAAAATGCTGAATATGTGCATGCCAAATTCAAACATACTATTTGTTTTGATTTGCACAAATTCCATAGAACACAGACAGAAAAAACAGAGGTGGCATTCATATACTGATGAATGAGGTCCATACCTGAGTAGGACTCGAAGTTGACCAGGCAGGCGCAGTGCGGTGAGGCTAAGGCGTCGCAGTTGTTGTAGCTGTGCAAGACCCTGTGACAAGACCCTCAGCGCCTCCTCTTGGCCAGGTTGGTCCCTACGAAGATCCAGGTTACAGTAGTGCAGTCGAAGAGAGTTGAGAGCAGGGAAGTTGGAGAGCTGAGGCAGGAGTTCAGCCAAGCCAGCAACACCAAGACTGCTGTACCGAACATCGATCCCAAGAAGGCCCTGGCGAGGAAGGAGGTCCAGCAGGGTCCTTATACTGGACGCTGAGATTTCTTCGACTCGTAGGTATCTACACTGCAGCTTGAGGGGTCCCACCGTGCTCAGAGCCATTTGTACACGTAACCAGGAGCGTGCATTGACAAAAAGATCAGCTCTAACATGCATCAACACAACACTATCTGGATCTTTTTCCTCACTGTCATTTTTGCCTGCTACACCTGCCAATGTGCTCTTCCTCTCCAACTCCATCCTCCTCCTCACTCCCTTAATCCTCTGGAGAATCCCTGTGTCCTCCATGTTCTCTGTCTCATTTCCCTCCATTTCACTACTGTCAGCACTGCACTGTTCTTTTTCTTCAACTCTTGCCTTCCTCTGGCCTCTCTCTCTTTTCACATCCTCCGCTCTCTCCATGGCTGAGAACCTTTTCCGCTCCCGTTCCCCTTCTTTTCTATGCGCCCTTTGTGCTACAGCCCTGGCCTGAACAACCATAGTGCAGAGAGCAACAGTCAGAGACCAGCCACCCATAGAATCCACCATCCCTCCCTCATCACCTTGCAGTCCACAAAGGTCCAATACTCTCAGAGAACACCTGGGAACAAATGACATATCTCAAATGTGATTGATTATTACAGAGAGCCAGCATTGCAGACAGAAAAAACGCCGACTAACCTTTGGTCTGACAGCCCCCTCACCACTGCAAGTAAGAGAGCCTGAATGCAGAGTCGATTCGGGGCAACTTGGCCTCGTTTCTTCCGTCCCCCGACTTGCAGGGTGCGTTCAGGCCATCGCTGCACCAGCTCACCCACAGCCAAGGGTCTGCAGCCGGCGAAAGCCGCCTCCAGCAGGGCTCTGTACAGCTCCCTTGGCACCCATCTCAACCAGGAGGGCGACGAGCTGTGGTCACTCACAACCTCCCGGGCACAGAGGTTCACCAGGGAAAGCACCATTGGAGCGCAAACCGAGCCGAGTTCTTCGCATTAAAGTATTACAGTCAAAAATTTTGACACGACAATCGTCTGCTAGCTAGCTAACTAGATCCAATTGGCTAACGCACAGCGATCTGACGCGCTCCTACAAAATCCACAAAAAGATTTTACCACCTCATCTGATACTTCGTAAGTCAATAACAGTATTAACTTATGTGGTCATGACTGGAAACGTTTGGCGTGTGAAATATCAAACGCTGGCCCATGATGTTGGCTAGCTGCTCCGTGTGTTGGACTTATGAGGAAGCTGAAGCTGCAGTGTTTACAATTTACATTGACGTGGCGCGTGACGTAGAACGTACGGCTTTACGTAACGACGGAAGAGCACGAGCCATATCCAAACCCACCTCCTTTGTTATTGTTTTTCTCTACGGAAATGTCATGTATTACGTTTATTTATGCATATTTTCATTACTTGACTACTTATTCTACTAAAGTACAGCTGTTAATAGTTGAGATATTACAGTTGAGTTATTTCAAGTTTTAGTTATAATAAGGCCTGAATATCGGGTTCGAGATCTATTCATGGAGGGGATACCGGGAACAGTTATTTACGGTACACGCCGTTAAACTTACCAGACATTGTTGACCAAGCAGTGTTGATGTTAATCCCCAACCTTACACCTCCAACCTGAACCCCGAAACCTGAAACCCAAACGCGTCGGCAGTGTTGTGAGAGAAAACATTTGATTGATAAAAATCAGTGAGAAATCAATTAGTAACCGAGTAAAGGTTTGAAGATAGGTTTGATTGGCATTTTCACATTATTGATCCATCAGTTACAGTGTGTCCCACGCGCAAAATATATCTCCCCAAAATGCATTGGTGCAAATAAGTAAAATCACACCACTTTGTTCACCCATTTAAATGTGTTCAGAGACAAGGAATTTGTTCAATTCTTATTATTTGTGTCCACTGGTGTGATTTAATTTCTCTCAAACAAAGGCCTGAGGCAATTTTTCTTCTGGCAACATCTCCTTTTTTTTCTTTTGCTGTCCAGGTCAGTGCATCCCATTAATCTTATTTGAGTGGTTTTTGCTTTCTGTAAAGGTGTCCAAAAGTCTCCCACTGACCACCATTTGTGCTGCTAATATATCATCGGCCTGCACTTCATAAACTTTCATCTCAGACAAATATTGCCTTCACTGATTGGAAGATATTGATCTCTGTCTCCCTCTCACGCACACACACACACACGCGCGCGTGCAGAAAGGATTCACTTCAAATCATTAAATCCTATTCTACTATTCTATGACATTACGCTATATCACCATTAGAGGGCAGCACAGTGTAGCTTTTCATTGCTGAAACAGCGTGAGCACGTTTTTATTTTCTTAACTACAAATCCATCACAAAATAACAAACCACAATATGTGCCAAGGAACACACATGTATGTGACAGGGTAGCAGGAAAATATCACACTAGATAATGTTTTTACCAATAAGAACAGTTTTGACAGCTTTTTGTTGGTACAAAGGCCTATATCCCTACATGAAATTTAACATTTAAAATGATTAAGATGAAGTCAGGTTTATTTTGTTGCATTTTGATTTGTGTGTATAAGAATTTGTGGAAAACAGTGATAAGTCAGTAGAGTGAACAGGTACTCTGAATCCTATCTGCTGTGATTGAATTATGCATTGCCAAAGGAGACACATCAATTCAACACACACAGGCTAAATATGGCGCGTGTGCTTTCAGTGAATTCTTGCTGCAGTTTGTTTCCTTTCACGTGAGAAGTCTGTCATGGACACCTCATTATTTTCGGTGACAAACAATGCAGCATCGCCTGGTGATTCACAGAGCAGCTTGTTGAACAATATGGCAGAATTAAATGTGCGCTGAACAGAGACCAGGGTGTTTCTGGTAATATGGCTGAAATAAACACCATATGCTCCTCTGACAGAGAAATCTGAGGCTTCAAGCACCTCCACAATGGTGAAGAGAGAAAACACATTTTTTGCTGTTTGCTTGACACCGTGTGGAAAGTCGTAGATGAAACGTGAGCCTCTTAAAATAATTTCCCAGCCATTCTCTGGAGTCAAACGTTTGTAACCACCAGCAACAGCACAACCCTCATTCATTTATTCATTCATTCATCTTTGTTGCTGACTAAGCAGATTTTGACCCTTAAGGCCTTTCTCCTCTAATCTCTTCTAATTTAATTTGACATGCCTTCACTGTTGCTCTCTTTTAATCCTTAAACAAAAAACATCGCTGCTCGGGAATACAGTATCTTGCAAACGTTCATTCCTTATTATCTGCCAGTCAGTCAGAATCAGAATCAAACACTCCTATTAATATTTATGTCCACTTTATCGCTATTCTCCTCTCCGAGAGATAATTACTGCACCTGCCCCCATGATTAATTCACAGAAAATTCAATTTCACAGGCACCACTCACAACATGTCCCTTGTGACATAAATGTCAGTTTAAGCTCGACGTCGTACACATTCGGCAAGTTCATTTGCATTTTACAAGGAAGCTCTGCCTGTGGCGCGTAACCTCCCATCCCCCTTCCATCGTCATCACGTACAGTCGAGTACAGAATGAGCGGTTGATGAGTTCAGACAGAGCTTCCACGCATATAATATATTAATTTGGAAATGTCAAAAAAAATTATTCGTAGAACATGTCGATTTTGTTACAGATGTGCTTTTTCTTACAAATAAGGTATTCAGCACTAACTTATCAATTTACTTTTTGGCACTGAAGACAAATAATCCAGCTCTGTACCTTTGGCTTTGAGTATGATATTTCACTGCCTTCAATCCAAAATTGGCAATAACAACGAAGATATGGGAAACCGCATAATCCTTGACAAAAATGAGACTAAAGATTGGAATTTGATGAAAGATTTGACATTCCTTCATCCATTTTAAATAAGCAATACTAAAATTGGGCCAAATGTAATGTGAACAGTTGACAGTTATGTCAAACAATGAGAACATCTGTAAACAATCGTCCCTCTTACAGATGAAATTAATAATCCCTTATCTGTGTCAGTGCTGCGAGGCCCATCTGTTTATTTTCTCCTCAGTGAAGCCGTGCCCTTGAAATGAGCCAGTGAGAGGAGTGATACATTGACTGTGACAAGCTTAAAAGTGGTTCCTCCGGGGCGAGCATAGTGAGGTTACTCAGGAGAGGAAACACTGTCTTCATCAGAACATCCAGAAAACTCCTGGAGCCTGTCCCCCGTCAGCCTCACAGACACGGAACCAGGTGAGAAAAGCCCTGCACCTTTTCAACTCCATCCTCAGACGTTTCCTCTCCGAGCAGAGTGCATCACCCCAAATCAACCAAACCAGTGAGTAGAACGGCTTTAAGACATTTTGGCTCATTATGTCTTGTCTTCGGGACGAGGATCTCTGCAGTCTGCTGCCACAGAGGAAATTTGATATGGAGTTGTACAATGAAAACAAATGGAGTATTATTAGTCGGCACACGGATGAATTAGATGAACAAGAGCTCAACTCGGCAGCTGTTCACCCATGTCAGTCGGCCGTAAACCTATTGACTCATAGAGTATGTCCATAACGTCCATACTTTATGTTTCATTCTATATATTCATTAGCATCTTAACACTGTCTCGCTGTGATTTATTAGAGCTGCACTATGCAAATTAATGACAGCGTAGATTCCTATTAACGTCCTCGGTCGTTACTATGGAGGTTACTGGGGTGTAAGAAGGAGTTTTAAATCCTGACGTGACCACTAATGAGCCCATCTTCATAAACGCTGGAGACTTATTTCAAATTCTAGTGGATTTGCTATCGCTTCCAAGGACACCAAAAGCACCAGGATGTATTCTGGCGAAATGATACCCAGCACTTTCATAATGAGGAGAGTTTTCAAGAGATAAAAAATGCAATAGCAGTAAAAAGTAAAGCTCACCGCAATGGATTTTAGATGGAATCTATCAGAAACTATTAGCTTGGATTTAAATTGCAGTCAAATGCCAATTCAGTTACAGTACTGGTGTTTAAGGGGTGAGTGGAAATAAGAGCGTCAGCATGTATGCTTATGAATTTTTTTCTTGCATATTGATTCTCCCGTTGTGTTTGGAGGTTCTCCAAACTTTCAGCTGTATATTTTGCTTACACTCTTACTTTTCGCACAGACAAATGAATGAAATGACACTTTCAGGAGCTGGTTATATTAAAAAATTTCCTAAATTGTGCTGAATTCACCCAGTCAGGTGGTTGGAAATCACTTGAAATGTACATATATATTATATAATCCACATATAGGCAACCTTGGCTGTAGGGAGAGGGTTGTCTGTTATTGGTATTTGTATGTTATTATCATTATTATGGAGTTACAAGCTGGTGAATGTCCCATACAAATAAAAAATGATGATTTCATACAGGATTATTTCACATTTTCATACATCGTTGGTGATGCATGAAAGCAATTCACTATGGAGCAATTGTCATTAAATGAAATGGTTTGTTCAACATCCATTAGTGCAGAGCAGAATACACCCACTTGCATGCACACGCTGACCCCCGAGTCTATTACACACAAACACACACACACACAAATTACACAGCCTGTCTGCCTCGCTGGATATACGTAAACATCTCACGCTCTCTCCACTTATTATTCGCAGGTCAAGGATTATTATGCTGTTTTTCATTAAATTTATGCAACATGACAAGTTCCTTAGATGAAATGTCAAAGAAGGTTAAAACAATAGATATGTTCTTGATAAAACCTGGCCTTTATTATGAACCTCATCTCTATTATTCATTCATCAAGCTGTCTGCGGCTGATCCTCTCGAGATATCATCGAAATCTGATGCACTTCAGAATGCAATTAGCATTCGATAGGCAGATTTATTGCTTTACAATGAATAATAAACACATTTTTATTTACACAGCACCGTTCATACATCGAATGTAGCTCAAAGTGTGAGTACAAGTTTGAGAAAAGTATAGGTTAAACCAATACAGGGTCGAAAATACGAGTTAAGATGCATAAAACTATTGATAAGGAGAGAAATTGTTCCAGGTTAGATCATATCGGGGTTGCAGACTGATTGTGTAGGGCTCATTTGTTAACACTTTGCTGCAGGAGCCGTTCATGCATACAGCACGGTGTCGATGTGTAATGAGGTCACAGTAAAACTCCAACGCCAACTAAAACATTCCACCGAACAGAGTGAGTGAAGGAAGATGAGCAGGTGTCCTCTGCTGGCTCACTGGTGCATGATACCAGACAGGCTTTAATATTCAATATGTAGTGCAAATGTTCTTCTCAGTCAATATGTTCTAATTAAGAAACTGCATAAAGGCAGCGGGATAGAAAAAAGCTATTATGAAGACGGATGAGGAGACGACACATTTAACTTTGGTTCCCTTTCCTCTCATGCAGCTGAAATGTATCTCACGGGGAAGAATGGTCTCATCAGCTTTCCTATTTCTGCTGAATGGGAACATAAAGGACATATATCATTGAAATGCACTGCCCATTCAAATTGTTTTTCGTACGATGTAATGCGGTGCAAAGTAAACGCAGCATTTTGCTTGTCCGTACGGCTGAAGGCAGATTTCCATTCCATATGTCACCTCTGCGTGCCACATCGTGGAACACCCGCGCTGGTGTGTGAAAGTAACCTCCAACTCACTATTAGTTCAATGAAACGTGAACGGCGTGGCGCACATGAACGTCAGACGCAATCAGTCCGGTTACGGTCTGAACACCGTTTAATGAGATACCGTTTTTTTACAAGCGATGGCGAAACCGACTGTGGCGGTGAGATTGGTTTTGGGCGCCTGTATGTGTGAGTTTGTGTGTTTGAGACATTGTGGCACATTGGGCTGAAGCCCGAGTTTCAATTGGACACAGGTGTGTCTAGTTGGCAGCTGGACCAATCAGGCAGGAGCCTATTTAGCTTCCTGTCACGCCGACTGCACGGCAGACCGCTGGTTGCACGCCACGCAGACTAAGATGCTGTTCGGTTTGTATTCTCTGTTAGCACCGTTTATGTGTTTGTGTTTGTGCTTTCAGTTAACTAAAGTGTGCATCTTTGCCATGTGAACTCTGTGACTCTGAAGAGGGAGAAACCAAGTCATACCGATTCACCGATGTTCAACAAATGAAGCACCCCAGGCAGGCGACTCCCCCCCCTGACCTCCACCGCCGTGAGTCTTATTTCAGTCACTTATAATGGAGTTTAGCTTTGACCTCTGCTTCTCCTATGAAGGTGAAGAGAGCCAGGTAAGATTTCAAGCAGCTCAAAGCAACAAGAGCACGGTGAGATGATCCACACGAACACACAGCAGCTCGTAATGATGCAGACCCAACCTACGTGACTGTATAATGTATGTAAAATATATAGACGGCATTCACACCCAGGTGTGAAACGTAAGGTCAGAGGAAGAAGTGGATGATTTTGATGTAAATTAGTGGCTGCTAAGATAAGCGCTGCGGGAGCTGATTGGATACTTTAAGAGTCCAACGATCCGTTAAACGTGTGATTGGACAGCTGCAGGTTGTCGTGCCGAAACATTTTCCCTTTTCATGTTTTGCTCTGTACGTTCTCTACATGAGTGGAGGACCTTCGATTTCACTCCCAGGAGCACAACTGGGCAAAGCTGTGATCAGCCTCTTCCTCACTCCACTCTATTTTCTCCCTATACAACCGACATAAAGTACATCAATGCGGCCGTGATCCTCTCCCTGTTTCATTGCTCCTCCGCCCTCCCAGGGAGCCATCCAGCTCGCCTTTCGCCTCAAGGTTAATTTCATTTGATCCACACCGCCTCTTGTACCGGCTTGCTACTTGTCTGTTTGAGGTCCTCTCTTTATTGATTGCTGCAAAATGAAATTATGGCTCTCTGTGAAGTGGAGCTGGGCCCCGTTGGACACAGATAATGATGCTCTTATAGCGCTACGTATTCCTGACCGGGCTGTTTCTCTCCCTTGTTCTGGTTGTTTTCAATTCATCAACCTGTAATTAGCTACGGCTAATGGGTTTTATTTGACTTGACAACTCTGAGGGCTGTCATGGGAGGGCCGTCCAATGAACTGATACAGGGATACATATACTGTCTGGGGTCATAAAGCTTTAAATTTACACAATGCAATGGGCAAAAATATGACAAATTAGCTGACGACCAATCATCCATGGAAGGAACACACACCAGTGACGTGAGCTTATTGAGTAAGAGTCATAAAAGCCATTTGTTGCCCTTTACACCATGTTAACAACTCAAACGCACAAACAGGATCAATCCGAGATCGAAAGGAAACACACGGTGAAGCTCTTCGTGTCCTGGGTACAACATGCTTCACGTGGAGGTTAAGAGTTGGAGATAAAGGAGGAAGAAGAACCAAACTGATGACTTTACCGCGAGGAGCGGCGTGGCTCCTGGCCCTCTGTCTGCTCCACATCCCTGTCCAGGCTGAAGTCTGCTCCAGCTCTGAGTTTAGCTGCACTCAGGGATTATCATGCGTGCCCCAGGACTGTGTGTGTGACTTCACTGACAACTGTGAGGATGGCAGCGACGAGGAAGACTGTGAGTAAGCCAGAATCTGAAGGACGCAACAAATTCATAGGAACGAGCCAATATTCCCGGTGTGGTATCCAGGAGTGATCCATGTTTTAGAGATCCACACCTAAACCATCTGCTGCGATCTTATACGGTGATAAACACGACAGCTGGCCGTTTCACCATGAGCATCTTCACAGAAACATTCTGGATTTATTAGTAATTTGGGGTCTTGGGTCTTTTAGCAGGCAGTCTGTCTACATGTTGGGGTTTGTCATTGAGTTGTGCAATATGGATCGACCGAGCTATCCATTTAACATATTCCTGCTATGTCATTACTGCACATCTTTCAGCATAATCAAGCCTGCAGAAACGGAAAAAACACAGAAAAACAAGTTAAACCATTTGTCAGAGCTGGAAGTGGACAGAATAATAGATGGTTGTCAAAGAACATTCTCAGTTTTTTTTTCCACTTAGTCTGCCTTTTATCCACAACTGTTCATCTCCAAATGAAAAAGTTTTGCATTTGAATATTCAGTTATTATCACAAATGAGGTAGATCATCCAAATCCTGTTCACAAATGTTCCTGCGTTACCTTTGAAGGCACGCAGGAATCGAAATGAAACGTTTGGCACCACTTTT
>OMNV01029335.1:53470-67328 GCA_900303265.1 Brotula barbata
TTCTCCAATAACAAAGCCTGACTTTGTATCTTGTTTTGTTACATTCTATTTTAATCTTCAGAAATCTCAATTTAGTAAATACACTGAATATAGTCATAAATTAGCTGTGAGTAGACATTTAAGTTCAGTAAATCTTTATTGATTATAATTATAGCTTTATACATATTATAAAATGGCTTTCTAAAATGTTATTACTTGTGTCTTCTGAATTAAAAACTGTTCAAATACTTGGAAACTATCCTGATTAGCCACCACACACACAGTGGCTGCACGTTGTGCTGCTATACATACACTATTCTCAGCTGTAAATATCTTTTGTATCTTTTTAACCATTTTTAATTCCAATAAAGTAATATCAGACAACAACGTGATACTCCTTTTAAGACAGTTTTACTGTTTTTTGTTTGTTGTCTTGTTGTAAATCCTGGATTCCAGCTGTGAAAATACCAGAGTATTAACTCTAGTGGTTTATAGTCCCTGGTTGTGCATTAAGCCATAAAACTAAACTGGAATCCTGGTTTGAAGCTGAGAAACCACTTACTTTCTGAGCTCGCCTCAGCTGATGTATCTTTACTGCGTGAAGAGCCCACCGCTTCATTTCCAAAACACAGATGAATGACAAAATAAAGCCCTGAGCGCTTTCCTTCCACAGGTTCCGGTTACACGCGGTGTGACTTTGAGGAGGCATTCTGTGACGTGATCCAAAGCTCGGAGACGCTCTCTGGATGGACCAGAACAACCGGGGTACCAGGACTCGAGCATGACCATGCCAACAACCAATCAGGTAGCTCAGAGAGACGTTCATCACTTGTGAATCTACAGCCGTCACCTTATAACTGCTGTCTCTCTCTCTCTCTCAACCCCCAGCACATTTTCTGTCTCTTTTGCCTGTTGGAGGAAAAAGAGTTACAGCAGATCTGAGGACTCGGGTCTTCACATCTTCTCAGGCTTGTCAGGTGAAATGCAGCTCAAACAGAACCATCCTCAGACCCTGAACCTCAGCTGGTGATGGCTAACATGCGTTTCACTTCTACAGATGAGCTTCTACTATTATGTTGGAGCAAAACATGGAGAGCTGCAGGTCCTGATTCAAACCTACCCACTAGGAGCAAACTCAGTGGTGTGGAAAAACCTCCAGCCACAGATGGAAACATGGCTGCGGACTGTGGTCCAATTTACCAGCGATGATCCTTTTCAGGTCGGTCACAGGCTCAATTTTGTTGATGCCGAAAGAGATTTATTATTACCTTGCGGCCAAAGCACTCCATGTGCCCCCATTCCATTACTTTTCATCCGGCTTGGATCGGCCATCCTTCCAAGATATTTTTTGTTTTGATATTTTGGCTTGAAGCTCACTGATGTATTGGCACTCAACTGTGCTAAGTTTCAGACAGTGCAAGTGGGACGTAGGGACCCTTTTGGGCACTAAAGCAAAGTCCAGCAGGTTAACTTTAATAGAAAAACATAAAGATGTTGATGTAAACATGAATTATATTCCAAGGAATCCGACTGGAAATTCTCCCATTGTGCCTCTGCTAATCAAACATTGTTTTCTCCACCTTCAGCGATGATAAATGTGCAGTTAGTGCCATGACACCATGTCTATATGCTGTAAATATAGAAAAATGTGTGTCGGTGTTTGCTGCCATTTATTATAATAACAGTTATGATTCATGCTGCGTGTATTTTACAGCTATTGCCCTGAACCCCATAGCAACAACCCAAAGACAGCTCATGAATATTCACTGCATCAATTTACCCTGTAGCCTAAACGGTACAAACGTCCTGGAAGTGAACAAAATAAAAACAAATAATGACATTTTGACATGTCGTACATTTGTAGCTTAAGGTTCATGGGAGCGGGTATAAAGTACATGGTCTTATTTTGCTTAATATTTGGGTTTTTTAGCATTAACCAATATATGAGTTTCCTTTAAAGTGATGAAGCCATCATTACAGAAATGAAATCCCTGCCAAGACGGGAGCCATTAATGTGCAGTGGAGGGGCACTGACCCAACTGGAATCTTTAGAGGCCATCTGGAGTCCTGTGAAGCTGGCCGTTTGAGTCCTTGCCGCATCCTCAGACAATGTCAGAGTTTCAGGCCTTTCGCCTTCCCTGCTCCCACCATCTGTCAGCTCAGAGCCACATCATGGCTACCTGATGCCTGGGATAAATAGAGGTCAACTCTCTGCCAACATCCTCTTTCCCCTCCATTAATCCACTTGCTGCTTCAAAGGCAGTTTGCTTAATGGGTTTTTTATTTACCACAGCTATTCCAAGTGATTTCGATTTCATTCTGTTCGCCAAATGATGTGCAGTTTTTCATCTCTCCACAGTTTTAAGGCTATTGACTAAGTGTGAACGTAAGGCAAAAAACTTTCTGCTCTGATTTTCCATTGGTTTGTTAACCCTGTAAATGCTGTTAAATGATCTGGTGATTGGCTCTTAGACAGATGGTGCAGGATTATTTATAGGGGGTTGGATAAATTTAACGGGCCTTCTCACATTAGTAACACATTAATAATTGAGTATATCGTGTCGAAAAGAAGAGGATTTCTAATTAAAAAAATTTAAAAATCCATTACGGTAATCCTTACTTTTTAGAGCTGTGGAATATTAAATTTTATGTTTCATTAAAATTCTCTCCTTTATTCTATTACCTTATATCATCTTATACCGAGTTACCCAGAATGCATCCTGAGACTTTTATCTACGGAAACAGGGCTTTTTGTCTATCACTCATGATGACACAGCCCACAAATTTGTTTGAATGTCATAAATTGTGCGTCATGAGAGATAAGGGCACTTTGTGGACTTTGATCGGTGCAGCTCAGGTGTTATTCCAAGTGTTATCTGTATATGTATTTTGTAATTATTATGGGGTTGTTGGTTATATGTTGGTCAATGTCACACACAAGGAAGGATAGACAAAAAGAGAGAAAATGTAAGGTCTATCTAGATAAGCACATCTGGATATGCACAAGCGCACACAGAGGAGGGTGTAAAGGGACACCGAAAGGAGTGGTATGGCGATGTTTTGACAGGTTTCTGTGTTTCTACCAGGTGGTGATCCAGGGTAAACTTTCTCCTGACAGTAATTCCTCAGAGGTCCTGGCCATCGATGACCTGTCTTTTCACAGCTGTGTGAATGCATCTGCTACCACGACCGAAAACCCCTTAAACACAGGTAAATAAACGACGTATTGACTACACATTAAAACGAACAGTTCAGGGTTATTTAAAACCTCTTAAACATAAAAATGAAAGTGCAATCCACAAAATAACTGGCAAACAATGCTAACAAGTGGCAGGTGGAGAAAGTAGAGCCTGCAGCTGAGCGCCCAGGCAGTGTGGGAACATCTTTGATGAGCTGTCTGTACATCAAGGTTGTTGAGGTTTGTTTATCCTGCCCCCTAGTGGCAAAAATCAACATAGCTTTGCACAGGCACTATCGCGATGATTTGTCTTCGTACAACTTGATAGGGTCAGATTATTGTGATGGATTTGATTGCCTGTTCCAACTTAAGAACTCTTAGTCGGACTGAAAGCGTTTTGGGGTTTTTTTCTCGCCGTTAGTGCCCGTTGGATGTTACAGGTCGGTGTAACCTTGCCACTTGCTCCCTGTGCAGTCTTCTCCATCAGCGGATTTGTGAAATGCTCCACCAGCAGCAGAGGGAGGCCGGTATAACCGCCCTGCTCGATCATATCAAGAACATAAAACCGCAAAGCGAGCAGCAGGGCAGGGAGCTAACGGAGTCCCAGAGCGAGCAAAACCGCCCCATAATCGCTTTACTGGCACTTCCGCATAAGCAAACCCTAAAATGTAAACCAACAGACATTGTTTTATAGTCAAAGCCCAGTAGGAGGGGAAAACCCAGGGAAGTCGTAGCACAGCAATAAAGACACACAGCTCCTGTACAGTACACGTGTAGCCGAGTCAGACGCTGAAACTGTTTTGATATGTTGCTCATATCTAATACCCTAAGGACACCGCCCTTCATCATACAGAGGATTCTTTATGTCTCATGTCACTTCTTATTCATCTGCTCTGGTCTATAATCTTTTTGCATTGACATATGGGCCCAGAATAGCAATGAATGTAGTCACAAATAATGCATTATAACCGTTAAATATGGGTCTCCACCGAAATGAATAGCAGCCACGCATGCAGGGTGAAAATAAGACTGAAATATATGCTTGTAAATTGTACCTCTGGCTGGAATTTGACAGTTTCTTCACACTGTGTGATCATCAATCACGCCCTCACCTTGTGTGTCTGTGCACATGCAATTTTTCACAGCAGGAAGGAGAGACTACTCACTACACGCCTCATAAGGAAAAGTACAAAATCTGTTGGAAAACTTGACAATCTTCCAATAATTGGTCAAAATACCCAAACTAATGCGACCATTTCACAGTTGAATCTCATCTCCCACATTTGCTAATGCATTCTGCTCTGTTTACTCCCCACCGCTGAATACTAATCGTCTGCACATCACGCATTGGTTCTGAGTCCAATCGTCAGTTGTGCTAATTCCGTTTTTCTCCTTCCAGCGCCAGAGAGCACGAGGCCTTCCCCTCCTGCGTGCCCCCCCTCGTGGTTCGCCTGTGGCGGTGGGGAGTGCATAGAGGACAGCAAAGTGTGCGACTTCACCCCGCACTGTCCCCACGGAGAGGACGAAGCCAGCTGCCGTAAGAACCTTGTTGCCAAGTAACCCATTCTCATCATCCGTATCCCATTATGTTTGACTGAGAGCAGTTTTGCATCCATCCAGTCTGACCTCAGTTCTTGCACGAAGAGTTATCTTAGTTTGTTCCTTCTCTTTCTGGTTTTATTACATTCAATAATTCCGTTTCCTGTACTTTCAGCGGCTGAGTGTGACTTTGAGGAGGGTTCTTGTGGCTGGTATGAGCTCACTCTCGGTGATGGCTTCGATTGGGTCAGGGGCTCTGCTCTGGAGGTTCCACCGTACTACCTGGACCACCCACCACCCCTGGACCACACGACTAACAGCACCCAAGGTGGAGAAACACACACACACACACACAGAGTTCAGGAGACAGTAGCCTGAGCACAGCCGCTCAACTGCCAGATTTTTGGCTCCACCTGTACGATCCAATTCAATCCAATGCAACAATGCAATAAATCCCCTCTTTGTCAAGCTGTTTATACAGGAGAATAATAATCCATTCCTCTCTGACGACGGGTGTCAACATGAATGGAACGTTAGGTGTATTTGCAGGTGAAATGCTGTCGTCTACATTTTGCCGCTGTCCTCGCTGTTATTGAAAAAAGGGGGAAATGATGAGGCGATAAGATGATTTCATTCGGTCCACAGCGTCGAATCCCAAAAAATGCTGGCCAAACACAAAATTATCCACAGATTAAATCAATTCGTTTTTGTGAGAACGGAAAATCCCTGGTCTGTGTGTTCTAGAGAGATAAGCCCTGCACAGAGAAATGCTTCCTCAGCCACCTGAATAACAGAAAGAAAAATCGACTTATATTCCTACACAGCTTGCATATTAAAATCCAAAACCTGACTACACACGATGCAGACTCGGGACATGTGACACACAAATCTGTCGTCGCCTTCCACATTGGTATAGTCCGGCACATGGTATTTTGTGGACCTGATTAGTCTATTGTAAGCTAAAAAGTAAAATGCAATATTTTGGTGATGCTGGATGGACTACATTTCCCATGATGCACCTTTGGGCATTTTTTTTTTGTTCCAGTTTTTCCAGCTTTGTATTCTTAGCTGGTAGCAACAGAGCTCAGCCGGGTTTTATGAGTTCTGTACAATCAAATGTCCTTCTGCAAATCACCGAGCGGCACAATTGCCACCCAGCTGTCGGCAAACAAGCCTCGCCGCCGTCCTCTGACCTGCCTCATCGCCAGGCGTCGTTGCCCTGACAACTGTAATAGCCTGGATGCATTTTTGCTTCTTTCATCCTAATGTATTCCTAATGTACACACTGCACACTAAAGTGCACAAATCCCCGAGCAGAGACGGTTCTGTTTCTGAGAAGATGAAATCGAGCCATCTGTCATCAGAGCGAAGGCGTTCAGATGAATGCTATGCTTCATTTTCAAGGTGACTCACTTTCTGTGGTAACATATTACCCAAACACGGAGGTGTGCTCATTAAAGTAGGCTCAGTGTGTGGTCTGTATATTAAATTTCATTTTCGTTCACTGCAGGCCACTTCATGTTCATACTGAAGAACAGCAGCAGCCTTTATCCGAGGGCCGTGCTGCGGAGTCCCTGGTTCCAACAATCAGCCTCTGAATGCACCATGACTTTCTGGTGAGAATGACAGTGCAGGATCTTCTTTCATGTGACCCGACTTCCAAATGACTTCTTATCACCACCAGTACGATCCGTGTTTACATCTACCTGCAGTTTTAAACCGCCTCTGTTTTCCATCTTTCTGCTTGGAGGCTTTTCCAGATCGCTCCCTCTCTCTCCTCCACCCACTGTTGCTTTTTGTTGCTATTATTCTACAGTCTGGCCCGGCCTGAAGCTGTCACGTTTTGACATATTTACAGCTCTTAAAAGTGTCTGTGAAACGGGCAGATTAGATATTTACTGGGCTTTTGGCAGAAAAGTGCTGAAGTTATGGATTTCTCTTTTCCCATCGTGTAGACTCAAGGCCTCATGCATAATGTGGATTTATCACTCTGTATGCTTAATTACCACAAGAGGAATCGATTTATCTACTGTGAGGGAGTCGTTTTTAAAGCATAATGTGACGGCTCTCCCTCCTCTTCCTCCAGGCACTACAACTCTGGCATGTCTGTGGGTGCTGCCGACATGTACCTCCGTGTCACCGGGGTTCTAAACAACACCCTGATATGGAGAACCCTGTACGACCAAGGCACCCGGTGGAACCGCGTCACCGTGCAGCTGGGCCGCATAACCAAGCCCTTCCAGATCTCACTGGCTAAGATCAGTCTCGGGGTGTTTTACGGCATCTCTGCCCTGGACGACGTCACCTTCCAGAACTGTTCGATGCCCCGGGCAGAGAAGGAGTGCCCCTCGAATACATATTTCCACTGCCGCCATAGCAAGGCATGCGTGGAGCACTTGCAGCTCTGCGACCTTGTGGATGACTGCGGCGATGGATCGGATGAGGAGGGATGTTGTGAGTGTCTGTTTTGGCCCTCTTAGTGTCAGTGGTGTTGCTGTTGTTGGCTCTGGTGAGTTTCACTCTCCTGTTATCTCTCTTAGCTTCAGAGCTGCAGTGTAACTTTGAGCACGGACAGCTGTGCAGCTGGAAACAGGAGCAGAGTGGAGGAGACGCGTTTGACTGGACCCACAACCAAGGCCCCACGCCCACTTTTAATACGGGGCCCTGGAAGGATCACACGCTGGGCACCAGCCATGGGTACTACCTGTACATCGAGACCTCGGCGCCCCAGGAGTTCAGAGACACGGCTGTCTTACTCAGCCGAGTGTTCCAACCCACCCACCGGCGCGGCAAAGCCCCGTCCGGGTCTCGCCACCCGTGTGTTTTCCGTTTCCATTATCACATGTTTGGCTCTCACGTGTTCTGCCTGGCTGTGTACCTCCGGACCACGGCCACGGGCCGCGGTCACATGCTGTGGGTCCGTTATGGTAATCAAGGCAACCTTTGGCACAGGAAGATTCTCTACCTGAACAGTGCTCGACCCTTCCAGGTAAACGAAACCCATATCCACAAAAATGTCTCTTATTTCGTGTTTGGGCTGTTTTTTTTGTTCAGGATAGAGTTTGATTTAACGCAGCAATAGCAAAGGTAGCTGCACTGCATCCCACTGTGCCCATTGTGGATCATTTGCATGATTCAGTTGTGTAATCAGAGACAGACACGCAGACGCTGGCAGCAGTAAACACGGTTCACAGGCAAACAACAAAGCCAAGCGAGTGAATGTTTTAAACCGTCTGTATTCATGTGTGCACTCCGGGGCTGCACTCCGGAGATCTATTTGATAGCTTCTCTGCTCCGCATCGATCCATCAAGATGGATGCTGCGTTGTCATTACTCTTGATTGAGTATGACTTGACAGGCAGTTAAGGACTTTTCCTCCATTATGGCAATGCAAACAGGAGCTCTGTTTGTCAAGTTAATCGACTGCAGAAATGGAAGAAGTGGAACAAAGAGACATTAATGAATTAAATTCAGACAGTGGGCTTATCGCCACAAAATGAGAAAAAATGCTGATGTGACTGAAAGATGCACCAGGATGCCCATTCTGGATTTGACTGGTGATATTTTGTGTTATGTGTGTATAAACAGTCACACCATCATAACACAACACAACTCTTTATTTAGCGCGATAATTTTAGTAATCAATTATTCATCACAGTCATTAATCCGGTAAAGATGGCAAACATTTGCCGCTTCACGGTTCTGAAATTTTACACCTGACATCTTTTCTCAGTTTCTCATCATAATAAATTAAATCCTGTCTGATGTTAAATTAGTAAACAAACACTGAATATGGAATTTGTGACGGGTATTTGTCACAATTCAATCCATCAATGAACTAATCTTTAAAATAAATAATTACGGACGTTCAGGTTGTGATCAGAGGTCGTGTGTACGTATGTGTATATAGATAATATTGTCATATATTGACACGTTAAGTTGTATTGAAAGATTTCTTCAAACCCACATCTCGTTCAGATTTTGCTTCAAATAAACACGTTGAGGGTTTTTGAGTTTTGAGTCGACGTGTTCCACCTCGCCTGATCGCTTCAGTATCAGTAAAAACCTTTCCTTACTTGCTTGCTTTTTGCGATCTGAGTTAGTATCAGACGGTAAATTAAGTTTGTCGGCTTAGAGGTGATAAAAAAAGTTAGGCAGCCGCTGACAGAAGTTATCTGGAGCAGTCATCTCCTGATGATTTGTTGCACTGGAACAATGTGAGAAAGTTGAAGGCTCGCTCTATCCACTCTGTGTGAGCGAGCAGACGCGGCTACATCAGGTGCACGCGAGCATCCTGGTTATGATCTGGGTTTTGAAGCATCTTGGGTCATATGCTGGAGAGATAGACGTGTCTAGACTGAAGGACACCCACACAAAGAACAAACAAGGCCCTACAGACCAGTTTTCTTCCATAAAATTGTGACGCAAAGATGTCAAATTCTGATTTTTCCCGTTTCCAGATTGTGATAGAAGGTACAGTGGGGGATGACTTCAATGGAGACATCGCAATTGATGACCTTTCCTTCCTACACTGCGTGCCATATGAAGGTAAGTCCGTAAAAGATGACATTTAGGCCCGGACATAATGAACCATCTCCCACTGCTGACCTGTTTCCTGCCGTGCCTCCTGCTAGGAGATCTTCCCACAGTGAGTCCCACTCCATCCCCAGTGACCACTGCAGCCTCCACAGTCAAGCCCCACAGCTGCCCTGAGGGAGAGTTTGTGTGTATGGTGCACGGGGAGTGTGTTCCGCAAAGCAAAGTGTGTGACTTCAGGCATGATTGCTCGGATGGCTCAGATGAAACGAGCTGTGGTGAAAGTCTCTCCTTATCTCATTACTTCTGATTTTCACGCTGTCATAATGTTTCCATTATCGCAATTTTTTCCCTGTATTTATGCCCCTCCTCCCACCTCTCTCCTCTCTCTTTCCTTACGCTCTCTCTATCTCCAGTGCAAGAGCGGTGCAATTTTGAAAGTGCTGACACTTGTGGTTGGCAGGGCGTTATGTCCTCTTCGGGCCCGATCCATGCATTTCACTGGATGCCTGATCAGGGAGAGAGCATCCATGATGGAGAGGAGTACCACCGCCCCATTAATGATCACACACTGTGAGTGCCCACAAAACAGTGGCGAATAATAGTGCTAAATAATAACAAAGGGGACAGTTTTCCACTTGTTAAAGGACTGAAATTCACTGTGAAGCCAAGGGAGTGGGTAGACTGAATAGAGCTGTTAGATAATAATACCAGGATCATTAAGGAGGATCAAGGTAGGGGTCCCACATTGGTTCGACTGAATCAGACGTTGTTGAAAAGGATCCAGTCTTTCTAAACGAGTGATGCAGAGATGTTGACCGTTTGTCCCTTTGTGTCCCTTGTCGTGTTAGAGGCCGTCCCGAGGGTTGGTACATGTGTGCGGACAGCTCCAATGGTGGCTACGGTCACACGACGGACCTCCAAACACCGCTCATCTCCTCCACGGGCCCACAATGCACTCTGGCGTTCTGGTACTACATGAGTGGATTCACCGTGGGCACGCTGCAAGTGAGACAATAAAATCAAACAATTGACTGCAGCCACTTCAGAGTCTTGTAACTTGAGCAAACTGACACACACACACACATCCATTGTCCTCACTCTGTCCGCAGGTCCTGTTGAAGTATGGAAACATCTCCCACGAGGTGTGGTCTCAGACCCGTAACCAAGGCAACAAATGGAGACGTGGAGAAGTGTTTCTGGGGTTATTAACTAACTTGCAGGTCTGGAAATTATTTTGTTACTTAATTCATCACAGTCTGAGAAATTCCACATCTTTGGAATAAATTGGAATAAATGTCTTTAATTTATAACCTCCGTTCTGTTCTGCTCCTGTGTGGAATCATATTAATTACACACTCTTACACACTCACTTTTTTTTTCCCATTTTAAAAATAACTTAATTATTTATCTTCTGGTTTAGCGTGTATTTCAGAGATTATGTTGGAGAGCAAGAGAGAAGTGCTGAAATTATTATTACATAATCTGTGTCAAACAAGCTTAAAAAAAAAAAAGAAATAGTCTATTACATTTAGACTAAAATGACTCCAACACATCAGTCTAATTGCCTGAATTTGAGTTCGGGAAGGCTAAATGGGGCACGGCGGCTGGCCCAGCGGGCACGAAGATCATTGACAAATCGATTGAGTCTAATTCTGTCTAATGAGTCTTTATTTGTGAGTGTGACAGTAATCACCGTCTGTCTGCTGAGATTATACCGTGTCAGTGTCACAGACGTCTGTCATCCTCCGCGGCCTCGTTGCACGGGTGCTTTAATTGTCGGTCCAAATGCCACGGCCTTTGCACATCTTCGCTGTCGCTTAACCTTCGTCAGAGCGAGAGTCAATTCTGCTGTCACGGTGCAATCGGCATCAGCAGAACCATTTCACACGGAGCCTCTAAGAGCCTCTCTCAGCCTGTGCCTCTTCATCGGCTCGCCGCTCGATGACGTGACTCGCGGGGACAGCAGCCATCGGTTGTTTCTGCACTGATATTGTACGTGAGTGTTGCTGTGGTTTTCTGAAAGCGGCGTGTGAGTCATCATCTGAGCCACCTGACACAAGAACAAAAGCCAAATTTAGACGTGTTACTTCTTCTGTGTCCCATGTGGACCTCAATGTTTTGCCGTCTCTCACCGAGTCTCCATGTTGTCTCGCTGCGCCTCACTGTCTCTCCGTGCCTCGCTGTCTTCACGTCTCCACCTTGCCTAATGATGTCATCCATGTTGGTGTGATCTTCCGGTGAACCCCGCGAGACGGCGCTCTAACCTCCGGCTGGTTGTTGTTTGTTTAGGTGGTCTTCAGGGCAAAGCGAGGCATCAGCTACATGGGCGATGTGGTGATCGATGATGTCAGCTTCCTCGACTGCGCTCCTCCGCTGATCACAACCGAATTGTGCACGTCTGAGGAGTTCGCCTGCGCCAACGGACACTGCATCCCCCAAGAGAACCTGTGTGACTTCATCAACCACTGTGGGGACGACTCTGACGAAGACCACTACATCTGCAGTGAGGCCTCCTGTCTCCTGCCTGACAGAAATGATTTTGACGTAATGGGAAAACTCTGATTGATTTCCTCTTCATTTCTCGCTTCTTTCAGAGGGTTTTAGCGGACGCTGCAACTTTGAGTTTGACCTCTGCTCCTGGCGCCAGTGCAGACAGGACGACTTTGATTGGCTGATCAAAGCGGGCAGCACTCCGACAGTTGGAACCGGGCCATCGAGTGACCACACCCTGAGAAACCCATCTGGGCACTACCTCTACTTGGAGAGCTCCTTCCCACAGGCAGCCGGAGACACCGCTCACATACTGGGACCCATGCTGAGCTACAGGAGCTCACAGTGCAAGGTCAGGTCAAGGTCAAAGGACAGAAGGCAAGAGGGGACACGTAAAGGTTATTCATCAAAAAACGAGGGAGGGATCAATATGATGAGCCTCGGTGGAAATCACAAACGAGGTCAATAACAACTCATAACTGGAGCTTTCTTTCCTAACATAATAAACTGATCCTTCGAGGAAACAAAATGCAGTGTAGCACAATCAAAATAGATGAAATTAACAACACGTCAGCACTAAAAATGCAATAAAACACGAGCGTCCATTGATTTATGGCTGAAATTAATTTTGGAATGATTACATGGATCTAAGTTGAAGGCTTCAAGCAGTTCTCTCCATTTGGGAAGGCCTAGAACAGCATCGAGGGCAGTATTTTAATATTTCATAGGTGTGTTGATGTGGTGCCATATGCTACCTGCCTAACTTCTATGGATACAAGATGACTTTGACTACCATGTGAATTAAATATGTCAAAAGAAACAAACTACACGGAGTATTTATCTTAAATCCTTATTTTTGCATCCTCTCGACCGTCCGTCTAGATGCGATTCTACTTCCACATGTCTGGCGAGGGCATCGGGACCCTCAGTGTGTTCAAGAAAAGCGAAGGACAAATTCACCTCCAGCTGAACCTGACAGGAGATCAGGGGAACAACTGGCAGATGAGAGAGATCCCGCTGAGCTCCGGCACAGATTTCCAGGTTTTGTTTGAGGGCAAGGTGGGTCGAAGTCCCAAGGGTGACATCTGCCTGGATGACATCACTTTCTCCCCAGGGTGTCTGCTGGCATCCTCGGCTGAAAAAGAAGCCGTCACCCCTCCACCTCCAACAGGTACACGCCCCCACATCCATTCAATCACATGGAATATAAAAAACAAACACAGAAAATACCGGTTGGTTATCAGACACGAGCAGTGGGAAGAAGAAGTCGCTTTTGAAAACTTAATACGGGACGACCTCGAGTGCAAGAATGACATAATTAAGTGCTCATTTGGACCAGCAAAGCACTCAGAGGAGGAGTTCAATAGAGGCAGAGGAAGGCGATCTTTAAAGCAAGCGACTGGAATGAAGAGGCTAACGTCCAAGGCACTTGTTTTGTCACTTCAGCTTACCGAATTAGATTAAACCCGAGTAGTGCGTGCTGAAATAATGACGCCGTCGCCGCTTGTATTCTTTGTTTTATTGCCGTCTCCATATAAACAAGGCAGTTAATAAAATCATTACCATATCGCTTTAATTTCTGTCACTCTACGCTCAAATTGATGTTTTGGGAGCTGAGAGCGTTAGAAAATGTTGAAAGCAGTGAGGAGGACCTGGCTGGAGGCCCTCAAGTGTTCACTTCTAATCTTCTGGATTTTCCACCAAATTTGTGTCCTGGTAGTTTAACCAGAGAGAAAAAGACCGGATGGCTTCCATGTTCATCATAATCCAACATCCCAGACAAATATGGCCCCGACCACACACACACTAACTGTGGGTGAAAACACCAAAGTAAGCCGCAGTTATTGTTTGTGCCTCAAACCTAGAAATTATGGGGCCGTTATAACGTCCTCCGAATCGCTTCCATTCTTTACAAGAGAACCGTTAAGAGCCAAGTAAGAGAAAACAACAAGAACTGATTTATTGCCATTGTCACTGAGGCTATAATTGGCCTATTAAATTTATCGCCCTTGTCTTGTATTGGTTACTGGGGAAAATAGAGGCTTTCTGGATTGAATGTACTCAAAATGGATGAGGCAAGCCGAGTGTCAGCACCGACACTTTCCCTGTTGTTTTTGGACAGGACGAGGCGTC
>OMNV01029335.1:67356-83400 GCA_900303265.1 Brotula barbata
CCCCCCCCCCCCCCCGCGTCTCACCGATCAGTCAAGTGGCACCTTTGCACCTCGCTACGTCTCAAGATGGTTGCTCCATTTTTAAAATATTTTTTTATAAATCACCTGTTGTATTTTTTTCACTGTTTGGTCTTTTCTATGTTTTTATGTATATGTAGTCACATTACTTTCTCCCTTTATGTCTGCACCGTTATGTATCGAGCTGAATTACTCGGTTCTGTTGTAGAAGCTGCCACACCGTCCGTGATGACACCTGATCTGACGTATGATTGACGGACGTCTATTAATTAAATGACAGTCAAATTTCATATGATTCTGAAGTGGAAACTTTCCCTTTCTGCCTCCTTCGTCGCTTCCGGCAGTGGAGAAAGTCGCCTCGGGGCATTTTCCTCCTTTCTCATTCTAAAACACCATTACAGCTCACGATGTAAATGTATGTGGTTGAAGATGAAAACCTGAAAATATGAACTCATCGTAGACCAAACACACACACATTTATGACCCTGCAGGTGTACTGTGTGTTAATAGCCAGTAATAGCCAGTCTGGATAGCCTTATTCCCGGTATTCCCTGTTCTCCTCTGATCGCGTTATATCTTCATCATCATTATCATTTTAGTGATGATGGCGTCACGAGGATATGACTGTGAGGCAGATATTGCAGGAGTAACTGTGTTCTTTGCTTTGTTTTTCATCATCCTCTAAGCTCTGCGTTCTGAGTGTGAGTGCGATGGGAGGGAGAGACAGACAGCAGGAAACGATGTGATTATCACAGAGAAATCATTAAATGCTGTTTGACTGGCTTCCATTGCCGTCTGACAAACGGCTCCTTTATAGTTATACAACCGGAGACGAAAACAGATCCAGCAGAAACTGATTTTATACCCTGCTGCTCTAACCTCGCACCAGGGGGCAGCATAAGAGACAAATCAATAAATTCAATTGACAAGTGATAATAATAATAATAATAAATACAGCGCCGTAGCAGCTACAGTGCGATCAGGTGATGCACGGTGGGTTCGTCGGGGTCCGTGGCTTCCTGGCTTCCTTTGTTCCATTGTTGCTGTGCATTGCTTCTGCTCCTGTGCATCCGAAGAGGAACAAAGACTTTAGGAGGGACTTATCCCCCTTTCCCCCCTTTAATTACAGAGACCACCCTTCTTCATCACGCCTCATCTCTCTGTCGAACACTCCCCCAAAGCCAAGCCTTGACCCCGCTGGAATGCCTGGCACCATAAGAAACGGATTCCAGTCCCGCTACCTCCACCGCCCGATGATACACTGATTGAGTCCCGCGCTCCTTTGTCTTCTTAAGCCTCTTAAAGAGACCCTGATGCTGCATTCAGATGGTCCACGCTGTTGTCTCCACTCTGGGTTTTTTTGTTAAATCCGATGAAGAACGCAAGTCTTCATCCAAGTCTCCCTGTAGCTCTGGTCCTCCCCCTCGTCCTGACCCGTATCATACCATTCAGGATGCTGTTTGTGCGTGCCAGCAGACACTTCATGTTATGAAAAATCCTTTACAGATGTGTGTGAAAACTCAAACTCAGTGGAATTACTTTGACATCAAAACCGCCATGAAAGTGTGTGTTTATCTTGTTTTGTTTTGTGTTTGTGTCGTTCCCAGGTGTGTGTCCTCCAGACTCGGCGCCCTGTGAGAATGGCCGGTGCTTCTTCATGGAGCAGCGCTGCGACTTCACCGACGACTGTGGTGACGGCACCGACGAAAAGGATTGTGGGACATCCTGCTCGTTTGAAAGCGGCCAATGCGGCTGGAAGAGCTCCCTCGCTGATAACTTTGATTGGACGCTGGGCACCGGATCGGTCCAAAGCATACGGCCTCCATACGACCACACCTTTCAGAACGAAAATGGTACGATCTATGCTGTCACTCAGCTGAGAAACCTGAAGACGTTTGTCCCCTGTGTCAAAAGGCTGTGAGACGCTACTGAGTGTGTCACAGATTACACCCTGCCCCCGAGACCTCTCTCCCACCACCACTCCATTAGTGACCTCGCTCTAATTTGTCACCTACGGGCAGTAAAATCTGCCTGTAGAAGAGATCGTTATCAGTTCCCCTCCTCCCCTCGTAACTCTCCTCGCTCATCCTCTGTTTCTTCTCCTCTCCCTCTTTTTTGCCCTCTTGAGGTCATTTTGTCTATCTGGAGGCCACCCCGGTGGGACTGAAGGGCGATAAAGCTCATATCAGGAGTTCTGTGTGGAAAGAGTCAAGTGCCATCTGTAAACTCTCCTTCTGGTATTATATTTCCCACAAGGCCTCGGGAACCATCCGACTACTAATCAAGGTAAACCATCTGCTTGTATTCTGATATCAGATCTGAGGCTATTAGGGGTATTTATGCTAAGTTTGAAGTAAAGTCGATCTGTATTAAATCATGTTAACGCGTTCGGTAATCACATCAAATGAGCGCCGGCGTCTCCTTACCGCCACATGGTAATTTGGGAAGTGGAGAGATGAGGCACGCCGCAGTCAGCGCGTCGGTAGACCCTCTGATGGGTGTGTGTGAGCGGAGCGGAGACGTGTGCGGGGTGATGTTGGGTGTTAGTGGGCGTGTCATGGTCGCCCCTCCGTCCAGAGCAGCCACACCCCACCATCTGGAGATGGACCAGCATGCAGCAGCACCGTGCCAGCTGTCATGGCTCCAACTTGTTAGGCCTCAGCCAAGGAGTTTTTGTGTCCGTGGTTGGTTTGTGTAACGATTGTGAAACAAAAAAAAAAGATATACAAGATAATATCCCCTTCTTATTTAATATTTGGTATCTTTGAAAGCTTTACTATGATTTGAAATAAACTTTATGAGGATAGACCTATGGGAGGTTCCCTCAGAGATGAAGAGGTTACAGCATATCAGTGTTATGTTTGTCACACTTTTCATATCCTACTTTTCCCTTTGCGAACCTACAGTTAAAGCGTGTTGTTGCTGCTTGATTTATGTGGCTCTGTCCGCGTCGGGTCAGACGGACGTGAACGGACGCCTCTGCATGTTGGGCTTAACGACGAGTGGAGGAAAAATGCAAAATTTGGCCTTTTGAAGAAGGTCAGGTGGAGACATGAGAATAGACTGTAGACTCGCTCTCACACAAACAGTGATGAGTGCAGAGGTGGTCCTGTAATGATATTAGACATGGGGGGAGGGGAGAGAGACAGATTTATGATTGTGTTTGTTATGTTACCACAGTCCTGACATATAAATCATGTAAAGAGAGAGAATGGAGCACACTTTCACTTGTTATTGCTCAATGTTCTGATTCACAACACTGCAGCATTAGATAAAGTAATAATAATAATAATAATACCAATATTATTATTATTATTATTATTATTAACAATGCACTGCAAGCTAACTGAGATATGCACAGATTAAAGTGGGAGAAGTGGATGAATGCACCATGAATTGAAAGTGTCTGACCAGGATTCCATAAAATGAATAAAGCATGAATACAAATTGGATTCCAGCTTAGCAGAACATTCAGTGCTGTGGGGATTTGAAAACATTTTATATGTATATATATATTTTTTTTTTCATTGTGATAATGTCATCCTTTCTTTTTTCCTTCTGACTATCGCTAGAGAAAAATAAAATAAAGTTATGCAAGTTTTTATCCATTCTTCGCTGCATCGCATTGCAGCTGAACCTTCAAACTGATTGAATAAATGCGTCCATTGATACGCCACAGTGGCACAGGGTTATGAGCTACGCCGGTATCACACACTCGTCAGTCGCTGGAAGATTGCTTTTATGGATCCAGCCTTTACTCTATCGCTGACATAAATCTGGATATGTGTTGCTATAACACCACCTATTAATCTGTGCTCCGTTCTCACAATAACAAGATTATTTCAAGCCAGGGCTTCATTGGCGTAAAGCGGAGGACACAGTCTGTGCACGCCTCACCCAAGGGTGCTGTTTAATAGGCTTTCAAACTGCAGTGTCGAAATGTGACATTGCCTGTCCTCTATTTTGAGTACATTAGTTCAGCTGCTGTCACACCTACGTTCACGGTTTGAAACTTCTCTGACGTCTGCTTCTGGATGGCTAAGATTGATTGATTTTAATCACCACATGGGGTTTACAGGACGGGAAGTACACTGTGGCTGTTACACACTGTCTGTCACCGAAGAACAAGCAACAGATCATAAACAACATAAACAATAACTTTACCTCCTCTCTCTGGCTGAACACACTGAGGATCATAGAGAGAAAGAGAGAAAGATCAGATCAGACCGGACAAGATAAGATGACTTTATTGTCATTGATCCCATTGTAGAACAGAATTTGCTTGTGCAGCTTCTGAATAAAAGTCATTCTCACATTTTTCCTCAGCCAAAAAGAGATAAAAGTTAGTTTTAAATAGATCCTATATGAATAATAAAAGTATAGACTGAAGGAACAGAAGAGTTATGAGACAGGTATGAGTCTTTAAGTGCTGTTATACATTGTACAGATGTTATTCATAGTTTATGGTTATTGGCGGTTTCCCCTGTGTTTGGATTACAATATTGCACATGTTCCCAGTACACTATTGTTGCGCGGCTCCTCACTTTATAGTGTTTACAGTTCACAGTCTTATGGTGGGTGTTAACACTTTATAGTGTTTTGGACTGGGTCCTTTGGCGTGTGGGGCTGATGTTGGCGGGGATTGTGTGGCTCAGTTCAGTGATAACTGACGCTTTATGTCACAGCGAAGGCACGGCAGCAGCAATATTACATGAAATAAAAAACTGTAGACTTTTCATGCATCTGTCCATACTCTCCCGTCTCCTCGTCATTAGTTAGTTTTCGGGTATTTCAGTTTAATGCAGCACGTCACGTGGAAGCATTTGTGCATAAATAGATCACATTCATTTTTATGATGGTTAAAGCAACAATCTTGTGAGAGTCTGAGATTCAATGTTGTCAGTATTGGCTAAAATCTCCCAGATCTATCTGTCATAATCCCATGGAGCCTTAATGTATTGACTTTTTTATCGATCTATCTGGCCTGGGGTGATATCAAACTCATATTTCCTCAGTCAGACAGACAACCTGTGACTCCTCCTGGTCATATTTTAGCAGATTTTACCTGAGCTCCGCCTGTGCTCATTCACGTCCTCTGCATTAGTTAACACTCGGCAAAACCGAAGAATGTACAGAATTTAACATCTCTTGTAATCATCCAACAAAAAGAACAAATCTCTCTAAGCACATTTCCAACATCTTTGTTAAAGCAACAACAGGACATAAGAAACACTTCATTTTTGGTCTCACCAAGGTTGCATAGCAAACAAAAGCTTGCATTAAACCTTTTGTCCCCATGGTACATTCATGTAAGTGTGCACACGGGGGCCTTGGTCCAATTCTACCTGACATCAGTCTCTACCCTGAATGTTCATCGGTTTGTTGCTGAGCTGCAATAATCAGGATGCTTAGAAGCTATTATGCATTCATTCTCAGTTACCCAAGGTGAGTTAATAGACGTGTGTGTGTGTGTGTGTGTGTGTGCTCCACATTGAGCTGCAGGAGGCATGAAGGCCCTTCAGTCCACATTAGCTCCCCTTCACTCGCTGTCAAGAAGCGTGCAGGAGTCTGTGGAGCATCGCGCTGACTTCTGTTTTACACTTCACGCTGCTGCTCATTCTTCAATCTGCACTTTTATATTTCCTCTTGTTCCTTTCACCGAGCTATAAAAGTCGGAGCGACTTCAGTAAAAGGCATGTGTTTGTCATTTTAGCTCCACGTATGCAGATTTGTCTCCCTTTTCTTTGCGTTTCCTTTCCCACGTGATGGTGTGATAGACAGACGATCCCGTGTATCTCACCTGTTCCAGGTTCCATCTCTACTTTCAGCGCGTGTGTAAATGTAATAGACTGGAACTCCTACTCATTCTGTTGAACATGACATTGAAAGCAGCATGCCAAAACCCCTTTCAAAGTCTCATTCGTTATTCCAAAGCTTTATTAGTCATGATTCCGTGCCTGGCTGGTGCCATGGGAAACGACAGAGGACTTACAGAGGACTACACGTTGGTCTGTCGTTTAATATGTTCCATATGCCGCAAGAGAGAAATTAGCATAACTCAGGGAGAACACAGAGCAGCGTTCCAGTGGAGAGGCTGGGAACTTCTTTCTTTAATGCTTCAACTTCAATAAGTTTGCTGTCTCCGTCTGATTGCAGCTCATTTTAACATCATCGTCTTCATTTATGTCCTGGGACTCTGTTATGATCAAAGTTTGTGCTTTTTATGTTTCCAGGAATAATTTGTGCTGTAGATTTGTTTCCACCATGAGGCACTTGATGTTATCGTTAATACCCCCATCTAATTGTCCTTCATCATCTCTCCTCCTCCTCCTCCTCCACAGACAGAGAACGACTTGTGGGAGGCGTGGAACAAGACGGGACATCAGGGGAATAAGTGGAACCGGGCTGAGATCCCTCTGAGGAAGCTGAGGAACTTTGAGGTGATATTCGAAGGGATACGATCCAGAGACGTGAGTGGAGGGGCCGCGCTGGACGACCTGGAGTTCATCGACTGTGCTCCGAGTAGGTGACAGCCAAACGTTATCAGGGAGGATGATCAAAGATGAACCAAATGTCCCCAAACTTTCCAATAAAGTCTCCTGGAAAAACACCAAAATGAGACCAAAAAAGACAATCACAGCAAGATGGACTAATTCTTAAGTGTTGTCCAATATTATCATCTTTAAATTTGCCTCATTAATCCCCTTTTTATCTCCTCCTCTTGCCCTGCGCCCCGTCGTCTGCTTTAGAATGTGTGTAGGAGGTCACAGAAGATGGGGAATGTTTTGAAATTCCAACGTTCCATAATGGAGCACAGCCTGGAAAGTTTTTTTTTTTTCACGGAGCCAGAACTTTCACCACCTGGCAAAGTCATCAGAGAGTCTTTGGTAGTGATCAGCAAACCGCTGCAGATATATTAGGGTCACTGTGTGCTATGTAGCAGTAAAATATTCACTTATTGCCTCCTTAACACAAACGTTTGTCAGAACGAGGACTGCGGATCGAACGGCATCATTGCTCATTTATTCTCTCGCGCCACAGGCACAGGGCTGGAGTGTCGAACGTCCAAAGGAGAGCAAAGGACAAACAAAAACAAAAAAAAAAGGGCTTTGTGTCACACACAGAATAACTGATAGGAAAAACAGCAGCGTTTCCTTCATCCCGGGCCTTTCAAGCAACATTATAGGGACATGAAAAGTAGTCTGATCGTCGACCCAGTGAGACGGAGAGGATGTCCTAGTTAGATTTCCGAGCGATGACAGCTCTCGGAGGCTATTTTAATATTAATGTCTGTGACAGATGCACCGTGTTAAACAGGATCTGGCACACGGTGGGACATCGTGTGGGACGTTTCTACGTCCAACATGCAAACACGTACACGCAGAGACATGAATACTGACCCGCAGACGAGTAGAGACCCTGATCCAGACGGACACGGAGGGGTGCACATCCATCCACATTCCCTCAAACTTGGATGCATCCTAAAATAGATTTGTTTGGATTGTTTTATGAACGTTTAACCCTGATGGATTCTTGTAGTTCTGGTCTTTGTGTATTTCAGTCATGTGCCTCAAACAGTGGGAGAGCAGAGGGAAAGGAGGTTTTGTTATCCCCGACATGTCTTCTTCTGCTCATGTTCTTTAGAAAATAGGACATTTGATTCCCCGGAAAGCTTCGATCTGATCTCCCTGACATCATCCAGCGTGGTGAGTTATCTTTTATTTCGTTCTCTCAGATTCACGTCCTCGTGATGTGAATGTGTTCCAGGTGCTGTGACCCCCGTCAGTTGTCCTGCAGTCACCGACTTTGTGTGCCAGAGCGGCCACTGCATCGAGTCCCGCCTGGTGTGCGACAACAAGCCTGACTGCGCCGACGAATCCGATGAGATCGACTGCGGTGAGAATAATCTGTATCCTAGGAACTGGGAGTGGATCCGGCATCAAACCAGCATCAATGACTGATCAACCCACATGTTTGACTCTTTACAGATCATGTAGTCCGATTACCAGGCGCCTGTGACTTCAACATGAAGGAGGACCAATGGGAGGAGACCTGCCAGATTTCTCAGGACACCGACGATGGCTTTGATTGGCGGATGGGTCAGATTAGTGAGACTCCGGGAGCTGGACCCCACACGGACCACAGCCCCGGTCGGTAACATTACATGACAGGATAACCACTCTTCTATTCGGTGGATTTGATTACTTTCTCCCTCATTTTTGGCATGAAAGGTTAATAAAAACGTCAGAGTAACATTTTCCAAAATTAAGAATCAACAACTAACTAATTACAAAACGACAGGTGGGAAACAGCAGGTTCTGACATCATCACGGCTAGCTGTGAATGTCATAACTCCGGGGTCAACGTGAGGGGAAATTAATCACAGATTCAGAATTGGTTTTATGGATGATCGGATTGTAATTGCATTTACCTATAAAAGGAGGACGTGAGCCCTCGGGCCTGTGTGACCTTGTGACACTGTCATGTAGATGTCGGTTTTGATGAGGTTTTTTTTTTCCTTTTTTCGAAGAAATACTGTTGATCTCATTACTCCATCCAACATTTATTTCACCTTGAGCAACCATTGAGGAGCATCCATGTTTACGATAATGTTACATAGAAACATAAAACGAATCAAAATACACCAAAGAGACGTAAGAAAATGCTAAATGATGTTTTGCATGTAGAGCAGTTTCTCAGAGGGCCGATGATGACTGAGCAACGAACGAGAAAGCTTAAAGTTATTTTTTGGAATTGTGCCACACAGAATGGAATCTTCCGTGGTGGATTTAAAAGGATGTCGGCCGTTACGAGCCAGAAATTTAGAGATCTGTGTGTGTGTGATGCTGCTGGCACTGACCGGACCTCCAGTCTGCAGATGTTGGACTGGACTGGATGAGAAGGTGTAAGCTGGCTCACACATCAGCTGCGTGAGGTCAAAGCATTTTTTCCCGATTGGCGGTGAAGACTCTTGTTCCGTTATGTAACCGACTCTTCTGTTAGCTGTCCCCGAGTCCTCGCCCGATCCTGATTGGCTCGCTTAAGTTATTGATCGGAAAGATAAATCTGAACACTGGGAGCTGTGTCGGGGAGGGAACTCAAGTTCTCAGCGCAGAGCAGATCAATAAACTCAGATACTCTCATACTCACACACACACACACACACACAGCTTAACGAGCACAAGAGGTGTACACGAGTGGAGAAGGCACCGGTCTATGATTATTCACATTCTCATAGCGTGTTTTCGTCTGCCTGACAGCGCTGAGTGTGTGCACGTCATGGTTGCGGTGGCCATGTTTTTATCTGAATGGATGCACATGTCCCATCCCGATGTCTCTGATGCGTGCAGCTCGTGGAAAAGCAGTGTTGTGGGCGGGAATCGGGTTTGCTGTGTGCTGTGGATTGCGATGGCCTTAAATCCTCTCTAACTCATGTGGAAAACTCCCACTCATCTCCGGGCGCAGCAGAGCCCGAGAAGCTCTGTGGCGTGTTTATAATGTCTTCTCTGCAGATAATACGTGCGGTGGGATTTAGTAATGCTTAAATTGGATAGTTCAGCTGCACTGCATTAGACACACGATCTAATGACTTCCAAAAGCCATATTATCAATTAAATACATGAAATGAAGCAGCTGAGGTTTATGACGTGTGTATTCATTGTTTTTGGGGCCACACTGACGCGGGAAAACTCATTAACAATAAAAATTCATTCATTCATTCGTAGGTGGTGGAGGGAACTTCCTGTATATATACTCGGCCATCCAGAGGGAGGGCGACGTTGCCAAGGTGACCACCAAGAGTCCGTTTCCGGCCAGTATCGGCCTGTGTCATCTTCGTTTCTGGTTCTACATGCACGGATCTGACAGGATGGGCACGCTGAAGGTGATCCGAGATCTAATCTCAGCCGCATTTCCATAATTGATGCAAAGCATAAAATCAGCCTCTTTGTTTTCAAACAAGCTAAGCTACGTGCTGTCAGAGGAGCTGCCAAAGTAAACGCATAGATTTTTGAGCTGCGGTTGATTGTTGTTGGGGTTTTTTTTTATGTCACCTCTTATACTGCAATAGACTGTGCTTACTGTCAATCAACTGAAGCGCTGGAAGCCTTCGCCAGGAAATAATCAATCAAAGCTCCTCACCTGTCAAAATGTATCATCATGTCTGTCTTTTCACATCATTTTTAGCTGGATTGATTTAAAAACGACATATTCAAGAAAGGCAATATGCAGGGTTTGGGAAGCTACATGCTACTCAGTATTTGGAGTAGTTCGGCTGCATCCAAGCTACTCTCTTAATTAAAGCAGGCAAGTTTATTTATGTCCAGCAGCATTCAGTTTATGCATTGTCATGAGTGATGCATGCTGGGACACGTACGAGCGAGTTGCTAATCTAGGCTAAGTGTTTTTCTGCATAAAGTTTAGCAACACTGAAGAGTAGCTTGTCGAGTAGCTTTTGTAGCTTTTGCCAAACATACACAAATACTTGTTGGAATAAAAAGTAAGTTAGAAAAGCAACATTGCTTCGAAAGTAGCTGCATTACTGTCAAGCTACTGAAAAAAGTAGTGTAGTCAGTAGCTTAATTACTTGTAGCTGTTATCCTCCAATACTGGTGAGAAATAAACATTCCATTTTGTCCCTCATCAGGTATATACCGTCGGACCCAGTGGTACCCGTCTCCTGATGTGGGCGACAACTGGAAACCACGGCAACCAGTGGACATTCGCGAGTGTCATCCTGTCCAACACGGCTCCGTTCAGAGTTACCTTTGAGGCTGAGGTAGGCGGAGACATGTGGACGGACATCGCCCTGGATGACATCAGCTACACCGCAGAGTGTCTGGTGGGAGGTGAATCCACTCAGCTTTT
This sequence comes from Brotula barbata, assembly GCA_900303265.1. Taxonomy (NCBI): domain Eukaryota; kingdom Metazoa; phylum Chordata; class Actinopteri; order Ophidiiformes; family Ophidiidae; genus Brotula; species Brotula barbata. The sequence continues at coordinate 78,241 of OMNV01029335.1, forward strand.
CCTCCTCTCTCTTTTTTCCCCTCTGCAATTTCCACTTTCCCCCCACTCTCTTGTCCTCTTTTCCCCACGTCATCCGTCTCCGTGAAAATGGCCTTGGTCCTCTGGGGTTGGAGTAGTGACTTAATGGAGCCTCTTACCCTGTGGGTTCATATGTATTCACCGTGGAGACCGGGCCAGAGCTGGGGGAGAGCAACGGGGGAGAAGAGCAATTACATTTATATTGTGTTGTCTCCCTTCTCCCACTCCTCCTCTTTCCTTCACCTCTGCCCCAGTCTGCTCTGTTTTTCCTGAGAAATAAACTCGGTGACGCCACAAAGTCCATTAGCATACCTTTGTTTTTGTTTTTTACATCTTGGACACTTTTGTGGCTAAAAACTAAAGCATCCTGAGGTTTCACACTCCAGGATTCCAGCTGGAGGCGAACCACAAAGGATTCAGTCGCATGTGGAGGATTCACGCTGTGTCCATGTGTATTTCTGTCCTCAGGCCCCGTCACGCCTGAAGCTCCCACCTGTGGTACAGACCAGTACCAGTGTGCCTACTCCTTTCAGTGTATCCCAAAAAGCTGGCAGTGTGACGGGGAGCCAGACTGTGCTGACCTGTCCGACGAAGAGCGCTGTCCCACCGCCGTACCTGGTACCCTCCCCCCTCAGGACCGCTGTCCTGTCGACCATTACCAGTGTTTGGACAACGTGTGCATCCCCGCCCTTTTGCGTTGCGATGGAGTCCCTGACTGTCCTCGTGGAGAGGATGAGTACAGCTGTGGTAAGTGTCATTTGAAATCATCGATCTCATCCACTTCTTCTGACGTGAAACAAAGTTCAAACTCGTCCTGGTGGTCCTCAGAGGGACATCAAATGTTGGACAGAGTGGGCAGATTTTACAGCATTGACATGGACAATGTGGGACAGTTACGCGTCAGAGCTCCCGGTGGTTCTTGGGTGTGAATGACGATGTAAACTCCTGTTCTCTGGTGTTGCTTTAGTCCTCCCAGTAGACGATCATAAGCGAAAGTTCAACGTCTTGAAGATCTGTTTAGTCACTCTGGAGTTCCCTTCCCCACCCTGACTTTACTGGGCCGTGGTTTACATCTGTAGGTTTATAGCGTCGGGCTGAGGTGTGACTTTCCCGGCCAAAAACCATTTTTGGCACAGGAAATGCTCTAAACTATTTGAATTTCGGTGCGAGAACTGGCAGCTCCTGCTTATAAAACCCTTGAATGTAAGCTAATGGCCAAGGCAGAGCAGTCCTCCATCTTTCTGTCAATTGTGTTTACAGAATTGGCAAAAATATAATAAATTCTGTCATAGCGCCACTGTTGGTGTTTCCGATTGTTTCATCTTTTTCCATAAGCAGCCAAGTCACACGTCCACCAAGTTTGGTGACAATAGACTGATTCATGTAGAACTTTTTGAAGAATGAATCTCATCCACTCAACTTTGGCAGCCAACTGTGGCAAAATGTCCTGGAATGTCAAAAAACAAAGATAAAACTTTTGTCCAGCTCCGTCCAGACATTCTGTGTGTATACTTTGGAGATGGACAAAAATAAAAAAAACGGCCTCGCATTCACACACCGACAGTCGAGGCAACCGTGCAGGACAGAGCTTGTCAGGAGCGATTAGGGGCTCGGGGGGGTTTTGCTGAGAGACCTTTTGACATGGAAGAGATGATGATGATGATGATTAGATGATGCCAGGACGGGTGGTTGTGGAATCCAGGAACAATAAGAATATTCATTCCACGATTGACGGTTGGAAATGTCGCACGCCAAATGGTAAATGTGGTTATTACAGCATCGCCTCCTTAGCAGAGGTAATGAAGAGCGACAGAATCTCTCGTTTTCATGTCGGTGATCAAAGTGACATCTGCCTTTTCTCTGCTTCTGCCTCTGCCTCATTTTCCCCCCACCAGCTCTGCTGCAGTGCGAGCTGGGAGAACTGGTGTGTGAAGGTTCTCCAGACTGCGTTCCCCTTCAGAAGCGCTGCGACCGTTCTCCCGACTGCCTCCCTTTCCAGTCAGACGAGTCCAGCTGCCATGGTAACGCCTCCGCTTTCCTTCCCTTTGTAAGCTTTTTTGTCATTAGCTGTCTTGTGTTTTATGGTTTCCTGACCGTGAAGCAGCGAGTCAAGTCAGCCGTGGAACATTGACTCAGAGACCGCTCGGTGTGTTCTATACGGCAAAGGGGATTCGTAAACCTCCAACCTCGCCTGCTGCATCCATCTTCCTCCTTCCACTAGTGACCTCACGTCAGAGTTATATTTTTAAGGCATGATGTCAGAGCTCACGTTTAGATTTAAATATGGATCTCAGACTGGACATTTTATAAAGATACGCAGTTTAGTCTGGAGCCTCGCCCCTCCTTCATATCACTCAGTTCACTACGTGCTGCTAAAATCAAATGCATCTTTCATTTTCCCTCACCTGCATGACAAAACCGCCCATTTAATCTATTTCGCCGGTTCCTTTACGAAGAGCCGAGCAGATTGGCGGCGTTTCATCATCGGGATTATTTAAGACGTCACCCCGCTGACCCTCAGACCGTCCACGCAGTCACGAAAAACCATGATTAGAGAAATAAGATGTACCAGGGGGGCGAGCGTGTCCTTGGATTTGTGTATGTGCAGACGCTTTCCGCAGAGGTTAATGGATGAGACACTGTAGAGTGCACCGTTACCCTCGGCAACATAATTCACCCGTTTCATGTTCCGAGAGCGGAGCGCCAACACGCCGGAGCGCATCTCGGCTGAAGAGAGAAACGGACGACGGAAGGAAGAGGAAAGCAAACGATCGTATGGATTCTATTTTATTTTTGAGTGGTTAATGTGCGTTTGTCTTTCGTGTCGTTTGCAGATTGTCCCCCCTCCTATTGCCTGAATCACGGTCTGTGCCACGTTCAGCAACACGGGCCGATGTGCACGTGAGTCCAAGTGCAACACGCACACACATACAAAGTCAACGTGCTGATCCTCGATATGAAGGCTGAAGTCTCATACAAAGACAGATCCCAGTCTATTGAGACACACCCACTCAGTCACATTCATACACGTGCACAAACAAACAAAGATAAAATAAACATCGTCCTCTCCTCCTCTGCACCCTCCATCCTCTCCTCTCCTCTCCTCTCCCTTTGCGAGGCTTAAAACATGGAAATCCCATCAGTTTTGTGTCTTTGCTTGGAAAAGACACGCTCCATGAACCATGGGGGAATCTGCTTATCCCCCTCAGCTTAACCCCTGTGGTTCCGCCTTCATTTGTCCACCGCACAGCAGCGCTGCAGCGTCTCCTGGGAATCGGAGACGGATTCTCCCGGTCTATATGCAAACCCTCTCCCCTTTACGGGACAGACACTCGTCACTCTGCGGGGCTTTGCGGCGGCTTCTGCCGCTTCGGAACGCTTGCGAGGACATGTTCCATTTTAAGAGCAAAAATGCTATTATCAGACTAACTGCTGCATCTGTTAACATCATTAAGCACCAGCGAGTCCCTTTGAGAATTTTGCGATTCTCCAGAAGGTGGTTTAGTCTTCAGGATGGCTGGATTCCCAGGCCACATTACTTACAACGTGCCAACAGTGTCACGTTATCATGAAACGCACTCCTTCGGGAATGTTGGAAAAGCAAAACTCTTAAAAAATGGTTTCTGGGTTCGAGATATTCCACTGCTGCTTTGTCACAGAAATGCTGCCTATCCCACCCACTCCCGGCCGCAGCACGCCAAGTATCGGAGGGCACACTTGGCTCAGACTTTTGCACGCCGTTCCTCCACTCTGAGCGGCAGCCACCGGAGAACCGGGCCCGGCTGTCACGCAAAACGTACCCTGACCCCCTTTGAACGAAAACGACAGAGCCTGGCTTCGCCGAGAGCCGTGTGGTTCATGTTAGAAGGTCAGAACTCAAGCTGATACTGAACAGATGTTGACTTGGAGCACAGTGTGAGTCTGGGAGAAGGACTCCCTTCCTCAGAGACGGAGCTTTCCAGATGAGCCCGGACTATTTATCAGGATGAATCTGTGTTTCCATGATGGACGCCCAGCAGAGAAATCTTCCTCTGCTTGTCAAGATAGGAAATATAATGACTTACGAGCGTGTGTGTGTGTGTGTGTGTGTGTGTGCATGCTTTGTAGTCTTTGTATGAGGCCGTGCAGGAGCTCGTATGTCTGTATTTCTCAGCTGGAGACACCGTTGCATACTGCATGAATCTGGACCTCCTAAATCACAAACCCCCTAAATCAACACTCTATGTCCCGGTTCCATGACGAAGCACCGCAGTCACATCACATGTGCGGGACCGGAGCCGATTAATGTGAGCGAGCGAGCGACCGGACTGGGGCGGATGTAAATTAGCAGAGTTAAAAGTAAAACCTGATGTATAGGAAGCCATTCGTCACCAGGCGAGAAATTTTGATTCCTGTCTGCCAGGAGTGAATCCTGCGTCCGACCCGGCCTGACTCATCGTTCACTGTGAACCCAAAGACACCGAGCGTGCAAAGGAAAAAAAACCTAAGAAACTTTGGGAGAGCAAATTCAAAGATTCACCGTCCTCAAACAGCCAGGTGTGCAATAAGAGCAGAACTCTGGAACGGAATTAACATCGCATTGTTGCAAGGAGCCGGCTTGTCAGGAGCAATTAGGGGTCCGGAGTCTCGCTCGGGGAGCCTTCAACATGGACCGGGATCGAGCCAGCATTCCTCCCAATCACCCCAGCCCATTAAATTACCCCGATAAATTCCACAAGGCAGAGAAAGAGAGAGAGAGAGAGAGAGAGAGAGAAAATGCACCAAAAACAAAGCAGCACAGAATAAATACGGTGTGAATAAACCCTGAGGGAATCGCGTCAGGTTACGGTAACATTATGGACTCTTCCTCTCCTGTCTCATTGTGTTCTGTTGTCCAGATGCCAGCCAGGATGGAGGGGCAACCGTTGCCACGTGAGGGAGAAACCACCAATCTCCACCTCATCACCCAAACCAGAGGACACACAGCTGGGTAATAAAGAGGAGCACCTCTCTACTCCCTCCTCCGTAAACCTGTCCACCTGAATTTATTCACCCTGTTTACATCTCCTGCAGTTCATTAAAGAGGACGACTCTGTGTGCGAGCGTTTCATTTCAATCCCTCTCTCTCTCTCCCTCTCTCTCCCCCCCCCCCACACCCCCCTT